>JBBJLR010000007.1:11866426-11909144 GCA_037577145.1 Brachypetersius gabonensis
CTGTCATTTCCCATCTAAATTTGACTTGCTGGTTGAATAAAATCAACTTTAAGTGAAAATTTGCCTGGGGTATGAATCATTTCAAGGCTCACTGTACATACAACTAAATTTGAAAGTCTCCATGTATAACTCATTTGAGACAATTATGTATACATATTTTTATATTAAAACATGAAAAGCATATAACTGACTGCTGGTTTTGACTGAAGTAAAAATGTTTTTAAAACTGTGGAGGGAGAAGGACTTTAACTGTTCTTCTTTAGTTTGCCTTTATACAGCCCCACCCTATTATCTCAATTTATTGGATAGGAACCTTTCATTTTCACTGTTTAATAGATAGGAACTTGATGGTAGACATCTTGCTATTACACGCTACATCGAAACTCTTCAGTAAATGAGTACTGGTCTGCAAAGAATTGAAGGTGCCTGGCAATGAGCTAGAGAGAAGAGAAGAGTGTATGTGTGTGCGTGATACAGAGAGAAACTGAGATCAAAGGCTGATTAACTCTGGCCACTTAAGCCTCTCTTCTCTAAGTCTATATGTCCTTCCCAATTTCATTACCCACCTTTCCCTCTCAGCACAGTGACAGCACGTCGTCACCAAAGACATACACAGTTTTGCAGCGGATTTAACAGACACAAACAACCTGATACTGCTGTGTGTTTGTGAAGCAATTATAAGAGGTGGGGAATTGTTTTGACAAATGAGATCGAGTAGGCAGGTATACACGCGCCCTCGCGTCGGGACTCACTGCCACGAATACGGCAACGCGGCTTACGTTTTCAAGATTATGCCTGGAAATGACGCGTCTGACAGCAAATCAATAAAAATGTGGGATGTCAGATGCAGGGGGAGATTGTAGTGCTCCTTAATCCCGCGTGACATTGAAGAGGCCTCCTCCTCTTCACAAACCTAAGGGCTTAAGGAGGGCCCTCAGGATTTAGGTGCTGGTAAACATGCGTTTTGCTGTGGGGCAGTGTAATGCAAACTGTTATGACAACAAGGAAGCAAGTAGAAGAACGTAATGGTGCCTGTGGTGCCTTAACTACAAGCTCCAAATCTGACATTTGGTCTCAACTGTACTGCAACGTTAAGCAGAGAAACAAAGGGGAAGACAAATGCTTTCTTACTTTGCTCCAAGTTTACTGCAAAGGCCAAAGTCCCAGCCAAATAAATACAGGTGCATACTTGCTATTTTTGATCACTTCCAAATTAATAGAAACTAAGATGAATATACAGTAATTGTTACCTTCTGATTACTAAATTAATAAAAATGAATTGATATATTCCCCAGACATATAAATGATAAGGAAAGAGCAGTTACTGAAAAAGCCCAAAAATGAAGGGAACAACTATTCTGTACAGAACAATATGCAATTAACCACATTACAGTTCTCCCTGTTCCTACGTCCATGCAAATCTTCTTTGCTAAAAGCAAAATAGCAAAGAAACAACTCTAAAATTTGAATCCTTCTCACCCGATACCAATTTCATTGTTTGGGAATACATGTTTTGTTCATGTTTATATGTCAGTGTTTAGACATTACTGCTCCAGACAAAAATAGAGAAGAAATGTTTTGGGGTAAAAGACAACTGCCTAGTCCTCCTGATTCAGCAATAGTCACTAAAGAAAAAAAACAATCACCTTTTCTTTTTGTTGTAAACATACTGGCTCATGCTGAGTGTAAAGAATTAATCACATACTGGAATCAATGAATACATGCAATAACGGAAAACTGAAACTATGTTTCATAAATAATCTCATAGTTAAACATATGAATAACTGAGAAATACAGAAATACAGACATTTTTTAAATTAAACAAGTCTAACAGTAACATTTCAGTTCACAATCAGTGACATCAATTTTATAACTCAAAACCAGTATTTGTTGCGAGGGACTAATTAAGGGACATCTGATATTGTCTATAATTGAATTTGGTACTGCATGAAAAACACAAAAATGGTCAAAGAAACAATAAATATAGCAAAAGAACAGAAGGCGTGGACAACTGCTTACCCTAGATTAAGATGCTTGAGCTTCTGAAGGCTGCTGATCTGAGTGGGAAGCTCCTCTATCTGATTGTTGAACATGTTCAGAACCTCCAAATTCTTAAGATCAGCAATGTTTGGAGGCACAGCTAAAAGCAAGAAACACAAAGTCATTTAGTAAAAAAAATGAATTTCTGAAATGCTTGGGGTCATCAAATCTGTCAGTGTTCTGATTGAATCCAGTGAATTCATAAATGCAAATCTAGAATAAAAGTTTGTCCTTACCAGGAGATCAAATAGCATCAAGGGACAGGACCGAAGGCTTGCTAGTGACATGGCAGCATTTAACAAGCTAATTATAATAGCCAGGGCATGGCTACTCTGTCTCTGATGACTCAATTACGGGTCACTGGCCCAGCAATAGATTTGACATTTTAATGATAGAGGCATTTAGCATAACGGTCACCCCCACCCCCTTCGGGCTGGCTGGCCTGCTGTGCTCCTTAGACCAAGATCAATGAGGATAACAGGGCACCTATCTGATTACTGGACAATCAATTGGCCTTCGTTACAAAAGTAGGAGGGGTTTACACAAACTCCATGACATGAATGCCTTCAAAGAGAGCCGCTCCAACAAGTGCACCAAAAGCATACTGATACAATATCAAAGGGACATTTTAAGATTCCAGTATGGACCAACATTTTCAAGTACTGTCCCTCCATGCCTTAATGCAGTATGCTGAAAGCAAACGTTCTGAACTTAAATAAAGAAATAGTCACAGCGAGTAATACTTGTCAAAGTACATCAACTCTAAAAACTCTTGGCTTTCTGCCTAATACATCACATCCTTTAACATGTATTATTGTAATGAGATAATCAGTTATTCCCTTCATCTGCCAGTGGTTTAAAAGTGTAGGTCACTTGTATTATAAGGATGAATGTCAGTTTCATTCAATATACTGCTTTGAACACATTTCTCTGCAACCTATTTACCACACAAAATCCAGGATTTAAAAATCAATACAAATTCTTGTTAGCCTCAATAGGCCATTGTGGTAATATGCTGAGAATCAGTAAATAAATAGTACCATGTACCCCAATTCAAATTAGAACTGAAAGTGATATCAGCTTAGTCTACTTCTCCTACATCCTCTTTCTAAGGATGTAATTCACAATACCAGCCCAAGAAAGGGACAGACTTAATAAAACACAATCATTACTTGCGGTGAAAAACACAATGAATGACAATGATCAGTCTTCAATTAAAACTAATACTTGAGAGGCTATAGGGCTTTCTTCTTTTACAGAGAAAATGATACAAAAAGGTATGTTCCCATGTGAATGCAATCATGAGTGCATGCATGTGAGTTAAAGTAGTCAGACGCCCTCGCTACTTCTCTGTGAAATCACAGACTAAGGGTGATTGATAGTAATAAGTGAGTCCACTGTAAAGACTGGATGGTGGAGAGATGTTTCAAACCTTTCTCTACCTCCCTCTCTCATTACCCTGGCAGTAGTAATGTCTCTCATCCCTGCCGGCACGGGTACTTTACTCAGCGGCCTCACTAATGAAAGGGTTCCAAATGTCACTGTAATTCCTGACTACCTTGAAAAGTTCAAAAAGACGGCACCCTTTACATCTCTGCACTTTACATAGACAGCCAGTGAGATGGGAGGATTCGACCATGGAAATAGGCAGTGTGATAAGCTCAGTGGGGAAGAAGGAGTTGTATTTAGATTTGAGAGGATGACGTGTCTAGAATGTACTGCGATAACACATATAAATGAAGTCAATTGTTTTTTGCCTAAATACACGCAAACAGCTTTCATGTACTATATCATCTGACATAATCATCAGTGGAGCAGCACAACCTGCAAATCTGAATTCACGTATCTCACCTTCGGGTAAAGAGACATGGATGAACTTAATCTAATTAGGCAGCTTTGAACATCACTAAAAATAACATCTGACAAACATGAGCAATATCAGGTTTTGAGATCTTTATGGAGATTACTTTGATTCCAGTGCACACAAACAAATCCTTCTTAAGCATTTACACTAAACATAAAAATACGCAGCTTCGAGCTCTGAAGCAAATGATCGTCCAGCTGAGTAAAGGAAGTAGTCTTAATACTACTGTTTACAGACAAAATACCAGGCCAAACCTGCATGGATAACAATGTGGTATAATAGCAGTAATATAGTATAACTTCATTTGCATTAAACAACCAACCTAAGTGTCCTATATGACAAGCAAAGATTTAGGATTATTAGACTATACTGTTATTACTGTTACTAAGTATTAACCGTGAGGCCACCTCTGCGCAGACTTCCTTGACTGTTCTTGGGCCAATGCTGCTCTCTTGTGGTATAAATGAGCACATCAATGCAATTTCAGAAAAAGGCCTAAGGAGGCACTTTTCATTAACTTTTTCCAATCCATATCTATTCCATATAAATACATTAAATTAGGGTCTACCTATGTACATATAAAGTCCTTATTTTTCAAACAGTACTCAAAAGCAATGCCAGGTATTTATTCGTTGGGAACACAGATAATCCATCTTACATTCTTTCATGCAGAACACTGTCAAATAGACACTTACTTGAGAGCTTGTTGTGGCTCAGGACCAGCTGAGTTATGTTGGACAAGGTGACTACAAAACAGAAAAATGTATGTAACACGAAATGATGAGGCTGATATCTGGATACTAATCTTGAGTATTTAGTATTGAGTAAAACGTTCTAAAGTATGAATATTGTGTACTGAACATGAACTTTACAACTCATACTGACCTACTGAACAATACTGTGAACTCAATACTGTGTAGTAAAACACAAGCTTTGAGAAAATAAGACTTTTTTTAGAAAACATAGGAAGAGCAAAAATGAAGTCTTGGGTCTATATATCGAGGAATCTTTTCCAGTGCACAGCTTAACGAGTCATATGAAGAATCTGGAAAACTTTTCAGAAAAGAATTTAAGGAACTCGAGGTGAAATACTCACACAAACCAGGAACGTCGAGCATGTTAGATATACCCCTGTCGCACATATCCACTTCGGGGACATTTTTATCCCTGCTCTCCTCCACTATTTTCTTCAAAGACTTGGACATTTTCTACAAGAGAAAAAGAGAGAGGAACTACTGCTGCTGCTGCTGCTGCTGCTGCTGCTACACTGGAGCCACTGTTAGCTTGACGCTACAAACTCAGTATAATATCTAGCTCGGTGAACTAACAGGAGTCGGCAGATAAAAGCTTGTTGTTACATACCCTCCTGAAGGAAAATGATGTGTAAAAACCCCGAAAATAAAAAAGATATGCCCTCAGGGAAAACTCTTCACGGCTCCTGAGAGATACAGCTATGCTACACACCCAACCGGAAGTTGACAGAAATTCTCACTTTCCATAAAAGGCTGTTTCCTGCCACCGGCCAGAGAGAGGGAATTTCTGGGAGGTATGATAAACATCTTCCACCAATCAGAGTGTGAGGAGGGGTGGGGTGGGGTGGGGGGGGTCAACAATAAAAAATTTTTTTTTTAAATATTTATTGTTTATTGTATTCTTATTTATACCAATACACGGAAGTTGTAACAGAAATGTGCTCCACCGCGCTTCTAACCCAACAAACACAGACGTCCATTCAGATTAGTATAGTGCATGTACCGCTTGTTTAATGAAATGGGTTGCTCTGGAGCAGCTGCTGGTCACCAAGCCCAGTGTCGAAAACCATTGGTTAGAGGACTGTAAACACTGGGCAGAGGGAGGAGGCTCAGTGTTCTGTGGGCTGACAGGGCTCCCATCTACTATTTTTCATATGAGCTGCAATGGCATTTGTGATCCAGAACTAAACCACACCCACAGCAAGAAATGTATTGGATAAGCAGGTGCCCACAAACTCGATATAAAGTGTATACCATCAAAATATGAGGTACCGCTCTGGATAAAATAAGAGACCATAACAAAAAAACGTTTCTCTGGTTTTATCTTTTATATGTGCGAGCACTGAACTGAAGAGCCTTAATTTTTAAGAACTGCTGACAATATTAAATTTCCAAATAAAAATATTGTTCTTTAAACAATAATTTTAAAGGAAATGAATTGATCAAAATAAGAGAAATGATAATAAGAGAAAGTTGAATAATTCAAAGAAAACCGCTAATGTACTTATAGTAGTGTTTTCTTATCCAACTGGTCACATTGTTAGAGGTGATATACTTTTCCAAAATTAAATAAGATTTGACTCAGGTGATCACTAATCAGTACCTCATAAAGCAGAATGAGGTGCTTGTGTAGGATGCTGATTTAAAAATAAATTGCAGTGGTCTCTTATTTTTTTCAGAGTTGTATGTTCATTTTTAATTCCTATTATAAAGACTTGAGGAATCCTTAAGCAGATGTTTACCTGCAGCTGTGGTTTAGCACTATCTCACTCTCCCAGTGCATGCCTGTTTAAGCTTACCTTACATGGGAGACACATTCTTTGGCCAGTGTCCTGATATATGCACAGCTGGGGGCCACGGCAGCTTGAGCCTCCTCTGTCTCCTCCTCTACCATGTAGCACCCTGGCATGGAGCAGAGGTAAACCAAGACACTTCCCCACACTTGGAAAGAGCTCCCGTCTTGAAATGACACAGTGCTCAGAACACCGAGTTTAAACTCCCTCCTTCTCTTTCCCCCTCTGTGTTTCTGTCATAGGGTTGATCATTACAAAGGCGGGGGGTGGGTGGGTTGGGGGGGTGTACTGAAAAACAGTGGCCTCTATTTTTAGGCCTGATTATATTTAGTGACTGGTAAAGTGGTAACAGATGCCTACAGCATGGGTGAACTTTGCTTCACTGAGAGATGCCTGTCACTGCATGTTTTTTTTTTGGTTTGCATTGTAAAATCTTTAACCAGTCAGTCAGTCAGTAGCACCCACTGAAAACTGGGATAATGTGGTGCCAGTTTAGGCAGTTCATATTTGTGCAAAAAGCTTAATATTTGTTGGTGCATAGTTACCAAAACTGTAAAATACACATTCTATTTGTATATTTTAAGAATATGTGACACACACTTTGAATGCTTCATTGAATTTTTCATTCCGGTTCACTAAGTCATTATCTTGATTTTCCAACACTCTGTAACAGCTGAGAAGTTCTCAAGAACTTTGACCTCGACGAGTTGACATAAAAACACTGACCATTTTTTAAGCTGTGTGTGAAAACTCTGATGGTCCATAACTCACAATGCTTTTAGGGATGGTATGACAGAAATGAACATTTTACCTGTTATTGATTGTTATGATGTTCTAACATGGCTGTACACTGCCTGTCTAGCAGTTACAGACATCTTAGTGCTGTCTGTATCTATCTGGCTCTGACAGCATTTATCCCTCTCTTTCTTTCTATCCCTTTCTTTCCTGCTCTCATTTCCACGTTTACTGATGGGCAGAGTGTGATGGGTCGACGGCCGTGCTGTCAGGGGTGTCGGCTAAGCTGACATATGTCCGGGGAGAGCAGACCACATAGAGAATTTCAGTCAGTGAGACCCAAATTAGCCAGTCCAGTAACTCAGAAAATTAACAGCTCTGACAAGAGCTTTGGCATGTGCCAAGTGTTCTCCCCCTTTTCACGAAGGAAATGCAAATGTGATAATCCAAGCGATATTTACTGTGCTTATTCTCCAACTGTTTCTCAAATGAATGCCAGAAGAGGAATGCCTGTTTACACTGCTGGCCTATTTGTGTCAGCTCACCCTTGGCTTTTTTTGTGGTAACTCAAAAATAAAGTGAGCCATTTGCAAAATGAAAAGTATTTGGTACAGCACACCTATTGAAATGACACAAAGTGTTTTTATAACAAAGGCACAGTCACTGCCACAGTCAAGTAAACAATGTCTTTATTTTCCAAAACAACATATGTCACATATCTGTAATTACTTTAAAATCTACAAATATAATTTGATTGGTAAAAGAAATTAAAGTATTTATAGTTAATTAGTTGGTGCATGCTGCACTGAATGATATTGTTTACATGACTGAGAATTTCATGTTTGTAAACTTACATCTAAGAGTATATGTATGTATGCGTGTATGTGCTTTCAGATTGTCTTCAGCTACTCCATATGAGCCTGAATCCAGAAGGCAAAACAACAGACTGGGCATGAAACACGATGAAGACTTGATGTGACGAGGCTCTGAATGGGGCTATATTTGTCTCCTGTATGGTAGGAAAAAATAGAAAACCATGATGAAGCATAGCATACTGCATGTCTAAGAAGATTGAAACCAGTGATCAACTAACATTCTTTAACTCAAATGTGAGTGATTTGTTTTTACATTCATACATATGTCACGAACCATGTGGCCCAAATTAATGAATAAATAATAATTTAGAAGTGTCAAAACATTTAATATTTTGTTTGCTAAATTAAAACAAAAAGTTCTATACCGTTCCACAGTATGGCCCAACAGGAGGTGAACTGGCATCTGGTCCATCATAAAGTTTCAGATAGTTATTCTGGCAGTCGCCTGGGTCGTCAATGCTGATCTGGTTAAATGTAACAGTCACCACTCTTCCACTGGGGGCCCTAATACCCCACTCACAGTGAGTGCCATTGGCATAGGTGCCTGGGAAGTCTGGACTGGTAAAGGAACCATGATCTCCATACAGTGTACCCCCACAACCTGAAGACAAAAATCAATCAAATCATTTTCATCCCCCAAAAAACCCACAAGACTACACTGCATATCAGCCATCTGGTCACTTTAGTTTATTTGAGATTACTTAACAATTTGATATGGTTAAGGGCAAATGGAGGATTTGGAGGACATGCATTAATTATTATGACTACAATAGCCTCTCAGTTTTAATGTAAAACCTAAACTAAAGATGCAAATTTAATAGTAAACATTGTTCAGCATTTCAGTTACATACAAGGGAGGAATAAACTAAATTTCATTTTTGGCCAAAACTTTATCAAAAACTTTATCAAACACGGTCACCCGTTTTTCACCTTGAGGGGAGGAGGTCCAGGTGATCTCAAAGCCGTTGCGTGCTGCAGAGAAATCACTCTGGAAGTGCAGGAAGAGTTCATTGGCTCTGGGAAAGATGGGACTGGGCAGTGTGTTCCCACAGTACTGGCCCAGCAGAGGAGCTGAAGCTGTGCTGCCGTTTCTTATCTGGCACACAGAGAGGAACACAAGACCAGAACTAAACTCAAAACTAAAACAACATATTGCCTAGACAAGAACCATGTGATTTTTCATCCTATTAAATTGAGCATAATTCTTCTGAAGTGGTCCTATGTAGTTTTAATGTTCAGTCACTTGGAATGCCTCTTGATTATTGTCAAACCATGGTGTAGTGATTCTCAGATCAGGCTGTCTCAGCCTTACCTCGAGGAAGTCAAAGCTGCAGGAAGGGTGAGACTCCAGGTCAAAGGTGTCAAAGAACAGTGAGATGGAGCTGTTCTGTGGTGCACGGAGAATAATGATGCAGTTCACGTCATGGGGATAAACTGCAGGCCAACCTGGGCTCTTCAGGTATCCATAAGCCTGCTCATATACCCTGCTACATCCTGTAAATTACATACACAAAAACACACATGGCCATGCAGACAAGCAAAATAAGTAAATGTTAACAAGTATTTTGTGTTCTGCCACTGTTGAGGAATCAGCTCTTGTGACGCACCTGCCACTTCGTAGGTCAGACTGAAGCCATTGCCAGTGATGAAGGTGTCAGACTGGAAGGTGAGGTGCATGGTACGATCATAGCTGTAGAATTCAGGGATATGGGAGTCTGAGCCACAGAACTTATGCGCCTGCCCATAGTCTCCCTAAAATACATACAAAAGAATGAGCCAGGTTAAAAACGCTGCTGCCCCTACTGTTGCAAAATGCAAGTACACTATATGCACAAAGCAGTGAGATGCCTGACTATTACACCAACAGGGATTTGAAAGACATTGTGTTCAAATACATAGACTAAAACAACTTCCACTATTCTTGGACGGCTTTTCACAAGATTTTGGAGTGTTTCTGTGGAAATTTGTGCCCATTCATTCTGTAGAGCATTTATGAGGTCAGGCACCAATGTTGGACGAGAAGGCCTGTCTCACAATCTCCCCTCCAGTTCAGCCCAAAGGTGTTTGATGGGTTTGAGGTCATGGCTCTGTGTGGGCCAATCAAGTTCATCCACACCCAACTCATCCAACCATGTCAACCTGGCTTTGTGCACTGGAGCACAGTCATGCTGGAATAAAACGGCCCAAAACTGTGTCCATAAAGTGGGAACAATGCACAATTTTTGCAAAAATACTGAATGTAAAAATTTGTGGTGTGAGCAAGTATGCCACGAATAGACATTTAATTTTTTGTTAAGTAATATTTTAAATATGTGTTTGTTATATGTTGGTTAGAAAGATTAGCCTCACATATTCAATTCTAAACTAAAGTAGCACACACTACATTAGCTACATCTGGGGTGAGTGAAAATTGTGTAAACTCAGTATTATGTTCAAACCATCTCTTTATAACTATATGAGAGAATAGGTTGTTTTAGTGGCTTATTCATATCACTTTAATCTCCTCAACAATTTTACCTCCTCATTAAAATTAACCAATACTTCGCTAGCATTTATTGTTATTTATGGGCTTCAGGTGTATCTATAACACAAATATAGCCCATTAATAATAATAAAAAAAAAGATTTTAAGAAAAATCCTGAGGAAAGTCCATCGAATTACTGTCAAAATTCAAACAATAAGTTGAAATGGAAATATGAGTTGAAAAAACTGTTTAACAACACTTTACCCAGCGTTAGTTTGTGTCTTCTCTGTTTGAGGAGCTGAACAGCAATAAGAAAAGTTACATTAGGATATTTTATGTTTTTAAAATAAATTTCAATTATATTAATAAACTATTTCAAAATGGATGTATGTAGCACACTAACAATGGTAAGGGCTGCAGTATAGTGTGTTTAGAGAACGACCATGCTGCAAAAATACCACATTGTAATTAAACTGCTAAATATTCTGATTGCAATATGCATTCCAATTTACTGAAAATGCAAAAAAGAAGCCTTCATGTGATCTTATGAAGGACTGGCATTCTTTTTAGGACTAACATTCCTTGATTTATTCAAACAACCAAATGACACCTGTGATTTTTCAGTATGCTCATTTTACACAATAAAATATTAAGTTACTGACAAGAGACTCACTTGCATAATAACTAAAAACTATTTAACATTAGTCAAAAAACGTCTGTAAACAAAGTCTTACCACAGGCCAGTCTTTCATTTCCAAGTAGTTGCTGGAGCAGCTCTGGCTGGATTGTAGATGGAACTGCTGAACCACCACTTTCACTGCCTCTTGAGCAGGAGCATCCAGAACCCAGCGGCAGGATGTGAATGCAGGGTATGCGTTGGGGTAAAATGGAGAAGTGATGGTCTGAGGTGTGGATGTGGCATTAAATGCTCCTCCACACAGTCCTGGGTAGATGTAGAAATTAATTGAGCATAATCTGATTCGTTCATTGTTTGTACAGTGCTGGCAAGGTTGTGCAATGTTCACTACAAAATTATTTGTCAAAGATATTCAATGAAGCTTTAACAACTTAGATAAAGAAATGCTGTCTTACTGTCAAATATACTGTAGGTGGCATTAAAGCCTCTGAAAGATACTGAGCCATCGGTGACGAAGTGCACTGTTAGGAAGTTACTAGATGACACAAACGAAGAAGGCACAGTGTTTCCACAGAAGGTACCAACCAGCGGGTAATTCACACTGTCACCATCATAGACCTGTAGAGAAATCAAGTACAAATGGATTTGAAATAATCTGCATAGTGTCACATTTTCTTCCTACTAGGGCTAAATAAATCTCTAATTTTTCAGGATAATGAATGCCATTTATATTATTTTCAATTTTATTTTTGACAGTTTTAACAAAAAAGAGCAGTGTATCCATTTTCTGGTTTGAATAATTAATGTAGTGTACCAGACCAGTAATTTAAAAGCTCTGTGTTATTACATTTAATTAGTATTGGAATCTAATAAAAAATCAGCTCTTGTGATTTGAAAATGTCTCTTTTTCAAATATAAAATGAAATTATTTCTGTATAAAAATGAGGTCCAATCTCAAGGGTAGCCACTGTATAGCACTGATAGGGAAACTGTAGACAAATGCCAATATCCAATATTGACACAGCATTTGTAAATGTAGAAACAGGATTAAATCTACCAGCAGTCACATTAAAGGAGTAACATTTTAATGAATACAATGTATATATTGCAGAAGACCACTTAGTAGCTCAGTGACACAAAAACACTCTGCTTTTTTAAAGTATGACAAACTGATTAAATATTGGTATGAAATCGTCCACAGTCATGTTTTCAATCAATTATCTGCTGATCCCGAATTCAGATATCATTATGCATCCCTATAAGAAGCATTACATAGAACTGTTTGTCCGTACCTTGACATAATCATATATACACGCAGAGCCAGAGGTACCTTCCAGCTCAAAAGTGGTGAAAGTGAGGTTGACGACTTTATTGGCAGAAACGGAGATGGTCCACAGACAGTTCATGTAATACTCGTATTTTCCATCAAAGTCAATGTCAGGAGAGCCAAACATCCCTGAGGTGGAGGTGAGATCACCACCGCATCCCTGCTGAGGTCCTAATTAAGAACAAGTGAGAAACTGAATGAGAATGATTCAGAAATGAAAAATGCACTTTCCTTTTATGAGAATGTAACAAACAGCAGGTGGCAGTCACTGTCCACCAATCCTTCTTCCAAAATATATCATGCCAAATGATGCAGCATGCTTAACTCATTTACTCCTAGTTATGCTTAATAATATATGTAGTAATAAACAGCATTATACTGTTGGAATTTACAGAATTTCCAACTGCTCCTTTGATACAGTATATGTGTTCTGCTCTAAATCTCACTCACTCCACTCAGTGCTAAAATCAGCTATTCCTAAGGGAGTGAAATTCCTGAAGCATGGGAAATGTGGAGTAATCCCAGCTGTATAATAAAAAAGGAGCCTCATCTAAAACTGTAAAAGTAGACTAAATATATATATATATTATATATATATTATATATGCTGGTGTAACTGTATTTTCATAAATGAAAGTCAATGGATTTATATATATATGTTTTATATATATGGTGAAAAACCTAACATGAATGTTATAAACAGAACAAGCATTCAATAACAAGTCTTTTTTTATAGAGAGAGGCCATGGCCAGCTTGTTTTCTCTCACAAAGACCAATTGAAAAATGGTCATCCAGGCCAGTTCTTAAAGTCTGCTTCTTCTAATTGTGTTCTGATTCTTTCAAGAGACTGGCACACTGAGCAGTTTGAGTAACAAAAGCTGTTTTGAAGCAAGGGGGCTAGGCTTCTATCCTCAAGCCCCATTGTAATGCCTCTGGATGACTCACTCAGCAAAAATGCCAGTGTGCCCCTTCTATTGCAGGACAGATTCCTATTAATTAGTATTGGGAATAGGGCCCCAAAATGCTTACAATTTTCAGTGTGATATATGTGTAACGTAATATAATGGTGATAAATATGTAAATGTTGTATTCAACATGACTGCTTTTTAATGGTTTTATGAGCTTCTATAAGAATAGACAATGTACCTAAAGTTTCTCTGTAGCTCGCCCTCCAGCCTTCACCATCCACTGATGAATCTGTTTTGAACACAATAAACATCTGATTTGATGAAGACCTGAGGGTTGGGGGCAGCACGTTACCACAGAACTGTCCTAGGAGTGGAGCCAGAGTGTTTGGTCCATCGTATACGGCCACATAATCAAAGGCACAGGTTGAAGAGGCTTCAAGACTGAAACTGTTGAATCTAGAAGAGCAAAATGCAAACCCATATTAGTAATGGAGCAATAGACAATTGTCTACGAAATCCACTTCCGACGTAAAACAGCACCTATATAGCTGATACCTAAATAGAATATTTTGAATGGGTGAAACTAAAGAGGAAGCTCTTCCTCTAAGACAAAGGGACAGTCTCTGTGGAGCTGATTATACAAAGGATCTAGCACCTGCAAGGGAAACAGATGGAGAATCCCAGCATGTGTTTTTCACTGCACAGCAGGGTGTCTCACTGTAGGAACAGAAGATGAAGGATGAAGTAGAGGAAGGTACTGGATGGATGGAAGATGGGAGTAAGCCAAAAATAATTTGAGCATTTAATTAATATGGCAATATGACTTACTGCACTTTGCTGCAGAAAGAAGTCTTGCAAGACAGGATGGTATTTTGAAGTGATTAAGAACTCTGTGTTTGTTAATGACACATGGGCTGTGAGAGGTCGGTGCAATTCAAAGATTGTAGGAAGTTCTAATGTAGTCCAGAAAAATAGTAAAAACATGTACCATGACAGCTTTGTAAGACTGATTGTGGCTGAGTTTGTGTATATGAGAAATACACAAAGCTTATAACATAGCCTCTGATCAAGCTTTGATGTTTGTTTTTTGTGTGTAATTAAAACAGTAAATCAGGTTTATTGCAAAGTACTAGTGATTAGCTAAAACAAAAACTCACTTTAGTTCGACGACACGACTGTCTTGCACAGAAATGTGATACGTGCAGTTTGTGTTGTGGTGGTAGTTGACAATGGAATGAGTAGGACTGCTAACCGACCCTGAAGTGCCGTTGAACACCCCTCCACATGCTGTAAACAAAACAGCGGCATTATTACATTCAAAACTAAAGTACATGTTCATATTTAAAGAACTGTGAATGTGCACCACCTTTGCATCTAAATGACAAACGGCAGCATATCTTAGTTGTAAATTTCTGTTTTGCGAAAACGTTAATGTTTGTATGATATCAAAGAAATGTTTACCTTCTTACTTGGTCAAAAAAATAAATTCACACTATGTTTTATGCCCCATGATAGAATCACATCCAAAAAATCTCATTACAAGACGTGTTTCCTCCAGCCAAGAGATTCTCTTTTGTTTTTGTGTATTGGCTGCATGACATCATTAGTCATAACATCTGACTAACATAGAGGTCAGAGTTCAGAGAGCCTTAAATGCACTGGGCCTATTGTCCAGCATGAACTATTCAGCTTTCACAGTGAATGCATTTGTATGAGTGTGTTTGTGTCTGTGCACAGAGGAATCTGTTGCCAAGTCCCCCTGTATATATGCATATTCCTGACATTTGAAGCCTTGTCTCAAATCCCCTCTAATTGTTTGAAAAGCGCAGAGTCTCTAGATTCCATTCATTCCACATTTTTGGACTCAATGAACAGCTCTGACATTCCTCCCATTGGTAAACAATCCAGATTCACGTCTGGGGTACCGCCAAAGCTACAGCCATATCAGCATGAGTATCCACTGCCCACTGAGCCCACCTAGATCACAGTACTGGAGGGATTATAGCTAGTGACTATTTACAGTTTAGAACTAGCATTTTTGGAAAATAACTTAATGTTCTATTGGTCAGCTACGTATACTCCAAATGATAAATCATTATTCTGTTAATGCAGATAATGGAAACAACTGGAATAGGTTTTGTTGTATAATACTCACGAATTGCAGTGTATTCAGCTAAGAAACCACTGTAATGGAAAATGTAGTCGGAGTAAAAGTTGAGAAGCATTGGACCAAAGGTGGAGAAAGTGCCTGGGATGGTGGTGCCACAAAGAGTGGCGACAAGGTTTTCATTTGCAGAAGAGCCCCTGTAGATCTTTACCCCATCATAAAAGCATGTTGATTCGGCTAAAAGGGAACAAATAACTTTTATGGGTTTCTCTTCCTTGAAATTGTTTTTAGCTAATAAGCAGCCATGACTAACTACATAAAATACCACGTCACATAGGAGATATCCATTCATTTTCATTTGTATGGCTCTGGACTGATCCTAATTCTTCATTTTTAAAAATAATGCCTACCTTCTAACTGGAAAGTTGTAAATGTGATGATGATCACAGTCTGGTCTCCAGCATCAATGCGGTAGTCACAGTTGGCGTTGGGGGGATAGTTATCCGGGTAGTTAGGGGATACCACACGACCAGCAGGGGCTGAAAAGTTTGCTCCACAGCCTGAAAGAGAAAATAGTGATGCAAAATTGTAAAATAGAGTACGCTCAATAGGCACTAAAGTAAAGCCCTATGGTACACACGTGTAAAGAAGGAGGCTGAAAAGCCTTTGCCAACTGTCCCAGTGGACTGGAAGCGGGCAGTGAAGACATTGAAGGGTGCAATGATGGGTGAAGGAGCTGTGGAGCCACAGCCAGTGGCTAAAATAGCATCATTCTGCTCTTTGTCACCTGACCACACCTAAGAAACAGGCAAAAAAAGAAAGTGGATATCAGATATAGACAAAATGCCTATAAGAAGTCTATGACAAGTGAAATGTCTTTTAAACTGAACCTTGATGAAACTGCTCTGACACTGCCCACTGGAGTCAGGTATCTCAAAATCACTAGCAAAACCCATCTCCAAGTGGTGGCCCTCGTGAGCAACGACAGTCCATGAACATTCAATATTAGCAGGGAAGTTTTGAGGATAATTCGGGGACTTGATGGTGCCTGATTCAGCATGTATGAATCCACCACATCCTGATGAAAGAAAATAGATCTTAAATCAGAAAATGACTAAGCATTTTCTGATTTGAGCTGTAGAACAGTCTGTGCCTGAGAACATACCGGAGGAGTCTGTTGACCAGGTAGCAGCAAACCCTCCCCTAGACACTGAGTGGTCAGCAAGAAATACCACAGCTAGCTTGTTGGAACCTGACTGAATTCTACCAGGGGAAGTATGACCACAGTATTGTCCAATTATGGGAGAACCTGGAGAGCCTCCATTGAAGATTGTCACTGAGTCCCAGGAACACTGGCTGTGTTCTTCTACTTCAAAGTATGTAAATGTTAGCTGGACAAAGAGAGAATATACTATTAGTACATGCTACCTAAAATATACCAGACTTTATTATTTTGATAAGTAGGAACCAAAGCTGTTGGTCACTAAAAACTTACACTGATGGTATGGCCTTCTGGAGCCTCCAAGAGCCAGGCACAGCGACTTGGGGATGGATAGTTATTTGGAAAACCAGGGCTAGAAATGGCTCCTCCCTCACCAGTCTGGGACCCACCACAATCTAAATACAAGAGTTCAGTTCAGCCTATATTCACAAATTCCTAGTCAGCATTTCAAAGATGAAACATTCATATGTTGGCAATTTACCTGAGAAATAATATGTAGCTTGGAATCCCAAGTCAACAGTAGCTTCATCAGTTAAGAAATGAACCCAAAGTTGGGGAGTGAACACCACAATTGGAACCTCTGGAACAGTCTGACCACAAAAACGGGCAAGCAGTTCGCCATTTTCATCACCTAGAAAGGTAAGAAAATAATCAGCCTTGATTCTCTACTTTTGTTACATGAGATGATGTTGGGCACCCAAAACAATTACATTAAGAAACATATTTACATGGGGAGTAAGAATTTTGCTCATAAAACACAATATTTGATTACAAATTATTACAGTGAACATCTCACACCTGGTGTGGCTACTTAATCCTTCGTGCATTTAAATTCAGATGTGCTGATGGTAGAATCTGACAAACCCATTGTCATGTCACTCACCAAGCCTGAATTCAATGTAGTCCCACTGACAGGTCTGGTGATGCTCTAGATGCAGGTCGTCTATGAGCACCACGATGGAGGAGTTCACATGCTGGGTATTCTGGATTAGCCACTCACAGTTCAGACTGTTGCTATAGTTACCAAAGCCATAACCAGGTGAAGTGAAGTTTCCTGGGGTATCTAGGATTCCTCCACAAACTAAAATAAACCAGGACCAACATAATATGTGACCATAGCACTGTTCACCATAATACATCTGTTTTTGATAGTCTACTCTGCATTTTATGTTAATTAATACATTAAAAAAATGTAAATATAATGAATTCTGGAGTTCCCAAGTGCTGTGTAATTTATCCCTCACCTGCATCCTCATCAGATGAATAGTCTGCAGTGAATCCACCATTGGACACAGAGGAATCAGTGGAGAAAACAACGGTCATAGTGTTGCCTGAGGATTTCACCTGTGTACCTGCAGGTGCAGAACCACAGAAACGCTGTAGAGGAGGGGCATTGGACACCACTCCATTAAAGACCTAAAAATAACACACAACAGACAAAAAATTGGTTAATATCTAACATTAATTGACCATCATACAGGTTATCAGGGGTTGGAGCATATACAGAGTGGCTAAAAACAAATATAGCTACTGTCTAACCAATATAAGTCCTTGCTGATGCTCTTGGGCAATTAGTTTTTGGCTCTAAAGTAGGATTTTTAAACAAACCTCATGCATATTTCAAGTGGAATCAAGGATGTCCTTACCTCCACATAGTCATAAGCGCAGCTGCCATGGTCCTCCAGCCGAAGATCATTGAAAGTGAGGGTGACCCTTCGGCCGGGAGGCACAGTGATTCTCCAGTGGCATACGCGGTTATGAGGGTACAGATTAGGGTAATTTGGTGATGAGATGGTCCCAGATTGAGCATTCAGGTCCCCTCCACACTCTGTATGAAATGAAAAGAAATGGCTTGGAGCAGTCCTGAAACCAGCACTGGAATCTTGCATGGATCACTCTGCAGTTTGAAAGTTGACCTACCTTCAACACTAGCTTCAAATGACAGGCTGAAACCTGTTGCACTTCCACTGCTGTCACTGACAAACTTTACATAGGCAAAACTGTCTCCTGTATCCATGGGTGCAGGCAAGCTGTTTCCACAGTGCTTTCCAAGCAAGCGTCCTGGATAACAGTAAGGCCATGATTAATTTCTTGTTGAAACAGTGACATTTCTGATGTGTGGTATTAACATTTGTATGGCTTACCAGAGGCATTGTATTCATGTATTTCAACATAATCACTGGCGCAGTCAGCAGAGCTTTGCAGGTTAAAGGCCATGTAGTTGAGAGTCAGGTAGTGCCCAGTAGGGCCCTCCAGGTACCACTCACAATTGGAGTTGTCTGGGTAATTTGAGTCTGGGTATCCTGGGCTTTTAATGGTGCCGCTCTGGCCAATGTAGGTGCCACCGCAAGTCGCTGTTTGTGTAAAAAAAAGTTTATGCATTAACAAAACAAAAAATAAAAAAATAAAGTTAAATCTTTGCATGACTGTCTAAATGGTAGTCGTCTAAATATGGTTTTACCTATTGAGTATTTGGCCTTAAAGCCCTTGTGCGTGATCAAGTGATCAGTGCGGAAGCGAATGAACATAGCAGAGCCTGTAGAATGTTGGGTAGATGGCTTCGTGTTGCCACAAAGTTTGGCAATCTGGTCAGCGTTTGAACTGACACCATCTCGTATTTCCAGGTAGTCAAAGTAACATCTAAGAGAGAAGATTATGAGACAGTCTAGTAAGCATTGCACATTCAAATCCAAATAATGAAAAATATTACAAAATGTATAAGAGGAGATGAAATCATACTCAGAGTTTGGCTCAATGTAGAAATCCTCAAAATCAAGTTGCACAGACTCTCCATTGGGCACCATAATAATCCAGACACAGTCAATGTTTTGAGGGTAGTCTGACGGATAATTGGGTGATGTAATATACCCTGGTGGATCTCCGTCTTTCAACTCAATGGTCCCTCCACAAGCTAAAACAACACAACCATTCATTTACTTATTTGCTGTTGTATTTTAGTACATTAAGTAGTTTTAATTATAAGCAGTAATTATAAACTACTTAATGTACTACAAGAGGTTTTACTTTAATTGTTTTGATTAATTATTAATTAATTGTTAATGATTTAATTTGTAAATAAGTATAGTAAAATGCATTTATAGTTAAATAAAATTTTTCAGCCATATTTTCAAAAAGTGGCAGCCTGATTTTTACTCAGTTAGTTCTATCTATATAATCTATGTAATATTAACGAAACATTTACTATTTAAATATCTGATGTGAAAAGTCATCAGTCAGATTGGTTAATAACTTTAAAAAGTATTTTTAATTGTTGTTTTTGCAGTTGTGGCTTTCCAAGGCCTTACCAGTGCTGTGGGCTTCAAATAACAGTTTAAAGCCATTGCCTTCATTTGAGGCATCTGAGACAAAGCGAACATGGAGATTGTTGTCAGTGGTCTGTGTAACTGTAGGAGGGGTGTGTCCACACAGACGACCACCTAGAGATGGTGCATTACCATCTGGCCCATTCCTCAACTAAAAAAAAAAAAGATCACATCTTTACATAAAAAGATTAAGTAAGTGCAAAGACAACCAATCTGCCAATTTCTCAGCTGGTATCAGAATATCACTGCATTTTATATAACAAGGGTTTACCTCCAGATAATCTCCCGAGCTGCATGCAGTGTTAAAACCTTCAATCTGAAATGGGCTTAGGAAAGTCACAGACACTTTAAAGCCTGGAGTGACCATCACATGCCAGCTGCAGTCCAGGTTAGGCCTGTAGTTTTGAGGGTAATGTGGAGTGCTAAGTACCCCTCTGTCTGTATGGAGCAGACCACCACAACCTGACAAAGAAAATTAACCAGATTTCATACACTGTTGAGTCTAGTTGCAATACCATCACTGAAATGATAATAGTTTTAAGAGCTCACCTTTAGTGTATGATGCATTGAATCCATGTCTGCTGATAATGTGATCAGACCTGAAACGCAGGAACATGGAGTCACCTGTGGAATGGAGAGAACCAGGCAACTCACGACCACACAGCCTTGCCAGCTCTGGGTCCAGGTCACTCTCCCCTGAGGAAAAAAGGAACTGGGTCACGCTATAAAAAGGCCCATAACTAAAGGAACTATCCATACACCGGATTTTTACTGTTATTCCTGCTTTCATAACAAAGAAAAAATATTAACCAACAGTATTATATTGATCCCTTGGTAATTTATGGTATTTCCCTTGGTCCACGGGCCATACATTTTTTACACAAAGTAAAGGCAGCTGTTTTCAAGTATATGACAGAAACAATAAGCTGAGAAAAAGAAAAATCCTTAAAAATCTCACCGTCCCTGATGACTAAACTGTCGTACAAACACGAGGCTTCATCTTCAATGTCCATATACAGCATATTGAGCTCCACAGTGGAGTCAGGTGAGCGGATTACCCATGTGCATTCCAGGTTTGGCTCATAATCATTAGGCCAGCCAGGAGAGAAGAGGAACCTGGGTGTGTCCTCAGGCATGAGAGCCCCTCCACAAGCACCTAATTAAGAATTTATACTAGTGTATTAGTACATTTCACACACTGAGTTGGTAAAATGGTCATCCTCCTGTAAAATTTTTATATGCTCCTATGTATGCTTTTCAAATTAGCTTGGAATTCATTTTCTGCATGGGTGATCTAACCTGGTGGTATTGTGGGCAAAGGACCAGAACTCTGGATGGCTGTCCACTCGACAAGAAAGCCTCTTCCACCAATCACATAGTCTGATTTGAACTCCAAGGTCATTGTGCTACCAGAGCTTCTCACTGGCCCAGGCAAAGTCAGCCCACAGAAAACTCCAAGGGGATATGTGTGCACATTAGGACCATCAAATATCTAACAAGAAGAGGCAGTGAACATAAAATAACAATGTAAAAGTACATCCACCTCAAGCACATACAAGAAACACATGCAAGTATAGATAATGGGTTCATATTTAGGAAGTATACAAATCATAATTAGCTAAAGTGCACTGGAAAAAAACAAACACACTTCATTTATCACTTACCTTTTTAAAAACAATTATCACAATATAAATTTTACAGCACACAACCTAACTGAAGCAGAATATGAATGTCATGATGTCACAGGTCAATTAAAAGCAAAGCAAATCCAAAATATTGCTGACCTTAAGTTGGTCAAAGTAGCAGTCATATAAATCTTCTATATCAATATCCAGGAAACGAAGCGAAATGTAGGAGTCTGCACTGACTGTGATTGTCCAGCGATAGTCAGCATCCTCAGGGTATGTACGTGGATAAAGAGGTGAAGCAATTTGGCCAGAGGTACCTGTGATATCATTTCCATATACTGGAGAGAGTTGAGAAAAACAACAGAAAAATAAAGTACAACACTATGATCTCTATTAAACACTTTTAATAAAAGAGACATATATTGCTGAGCAAAACTCTTAGACATTAAGAAAAGCCATGTAAAGTCATGTAAAGCCATTTATATCCACAGTATACACTCATTAAGAAAATGTTTGAAGAAATGCACAACAAAACAACCACATTAACATTAGACTCACTATGAACAAAAAAACAAACAAAAAAAACATTGGGATTTTATGACAATATCTAGTTTGCTAATCAATACCACATTAAATCAAAATCAGGTTCTGCTGATGAAACAGAACATTAAGAAGTCAGGAAACAACTTAACTTGAATAGTTTTGTATGTTTTCTTGCTTGCCTTTACAAGACTTTTGCACAGTATTTTATGTTGAAATGCAAACACATTGTTCTTTTTAAGATACTGTCAAAAGACTTCAAAACATTTGTTGTCTTATCAAAACAGATTAAATAGTGCATGAATTTAAACTCACAATGTGAGAATGTGGCCCTGAAGCCAGCTCCACTGACAGAGGAGTCGGAGACAAACTTGATCCACAGCACATGACCAATGAGAGAAGTGTAATTAGATGGAAGGGAGTTTCCACAAAAACGTCCAACGAGAAAGCCTGTAGAATTTCCCTCACGAATTTCTAGATAGTCATTATTACAACCTGTACTCAGCTGCAGCTCGAACAGACTGTATTATTTGTGGAGAGAAAATAGAAAATAGTAAGGAAGAGAAGTTTACCAGCTCAGTCATCACAGAGATTGGTTTAATTGTAATTATATGGGAGTAACACAGGGAGGATGCTTACATGAAGGAGAGCTGGAGGCGGTTTCCAGGGGAGCTAATGATGGTCCATACACACTCAATGTTGGGTGGGTAGGCATCTGGGTAGTTGGGACTGTTGAAGGCCCCAGACTCCATGTGCAGGTTACCACCACAGCCTGAAAGAAGAATAATGGTGATTACTAAACAGCACCCAGTACATGGATGCAGATTCTAGACAGAATGATGCAAGCACTGGAACTTGCATAAAGACTAGATATGGCACGATACCAATTTTTTATGTCTGATACCGATATTGAAAATTTGCATATCTGCCGATACAATACAAATCTGATACTCCCTGAGTATTTTTTTTTTTAACAGAAAACAAAAATAATGCTTCCAAAATATGTCAGAAAACAGTTTGTATACACTCACACGAATACAAAAACTGTGATATAATAAGGGAGAAACAGTGCACATAGTACATATTATAGTAAGATGTCCCCTATGGGGTGCCGTTTGTAAAAACACATTTAGAGGTGTAATTTTTTTCATCATTTAGTGCACTTTTCACAGAATTTTCACACATTTAGAGCTAAATGATGCTCTAAAAAACTAAATGACGCTCTAAATCTAAAAGTTGCACTTTTACAAATGTGATATTTTAATGTAGCACTTTTACAAACAGCAAGATATGCTTATTGGCCATGCCCCACGATTACAATTGGCTGTTGCTTAGCAGCGGGCTGGACTAAATGCTGTGATATCCCCTTACCAACATGGAGGATTTGCCTTAAATGATCTTAAAACTAAATGTTAAATATGAAAAATATATCTCACACTCTAAATGTGAAACGTCACAGTGGGACCTTTCCAACGACCCCCGTTCACCATAATAGCCACGGGAGAAAAGCAGTTATACTATTCACCTCAGACAAAAGTAATGGGACACCTGGGCGAGGCGAACAATATTTCTCCAGATCTCCTGGGACTATTAAATTTCTCAGGATCAGACCGACACGGATACAGAATATCGGATCGGCGCATCTCTAATGAAGACTTCTTGAAAGTTTACCTGAGGTTGAGGCCATATAGGTTGCCCTGAATCCTTTTTTGGTTACAGAAGAGTCCGATATAAAGTTCACTACCAGTGCATTGCTAAATGAAGTGACAGGATGGGGTATGTCACTACCACAGTAGCGACCTATAACACACAAAAATTAATGAAAAACAGCACAAACCGGTTGTTTATAATATATTGGCTAACAAGATGGAATACAGCCTATCAGCAGAATTAGTAGCTGCTTGTTTATGACATAAGCATTTATTTCTGATTCTGATAAGAGGGATGTATTTACCAACTGATGGTGCCTCAGAGTTGTCGCCATCAAAGATTTCTACTGCATCATGGGAGCAGTTGTTGTTCAACATTTCCAACTCAAAGTCAGTGAAGGACAATGTCACATGATTGACTGTTCGTGCATGAGATAAAAATTCAAATGGTCAGCGTAACAGAAATGTATCCAAGAATGATAAAATCATGAAAGTAGAAAGTAGAAAGTTCACACACATGGTTCCTGTGCAATAATGATCCAGCTGCAGACCTGGTTGTTGGGGTATGGATAAGGATAGCGTGGAGAGGCAATAGCATCTCCAACATCGTCAGCCATGATGGTGGATCCACATGCTGAAAAGAACAGAAATAAAGTCATCTTCCAGTCACTCATTAAAATATGGCACTGCATCTGGCAACATGGTACTCATTTGTGTTGTCACTGACCCTCTGAGAACTCAGCTTTGAAGCCTCTGTGATTGCTACTGATGTCTGATCTGAAGCGAACATAGATAACATTTTGTGTGGAGAAAATTGGATCAGGTGGGGAGAAGCCACACACTTTGGCCAACAGAGGAGCGGACTCTGCTGGACCATCATGGACCTGAAGCATAAGGAGGAATTAAGGAGTAAAAAGATTTATAAAAGTCAGTACTAATACACTGAGCATAATGTGCAGAATTTAGGAAGTAATTAAGATGTCATTCCTGTTTTCATAAGTATGAAGATGCCTATCCTTAGACAGTAAGGTCTTGTTCACATGGACATCTGAACCAGGCGTTTTTCTGACGTTCGTGACGCCAGGTGAGCGCCTATTGAACGCCGCCCGTTTTTCTGCTCATTGAAGCAAATCAAAGCGTCCACACAGGCGCTCAGCACCGGCGTTCGGCCGGCTGCGCGTTCGGATGGCATCAAATAAACGCTGCATGCAACGTTTTCTTGGCGTCAAAATCCTGACGAACGTGAGGAACAGGCTGGCGTTAAACGGCGTCAGACTAACGCCAGTCGAACGCCTTGCTGACGTCGATCAAGCGTCGCTACCAAACGCCACAAAAACGCCTATGGCGTTCAGAGCGCGTTAATTTCGAACGTCCGTGTGGACGAGGCCTAAGGCTAATACAGTATTTCAGTGCATAAACTACCAATACAGTCTCCGGACAGTGAATGAGTCCCAGAAATGAATCACTACTGAGTTGCCTGAACACATGGTGCAAAGCAATTGCAGTCTGTGTTCAATTCTATAGCTTAATCTATGTGGTGAAGATGAGAAATAATGAGTGATGAGCTACAAAGTCAAATGGTTCTCATGACCACAATGATAAAAGTCACTTACATCCACATAATCCCACAGGCATGAGGCATGACTTTCAATGTCCACGTCTGTGAAGTTGAAGAGAATTCGGTGGCCTTCATCCACAGTGATGACCCAGGAGCAGTCTACATCGTTGGGATAGTTGTTGGGGTAGTTGGGGGAATGGACCTCTCCATTGGGTGCTGTGATAGGTCCTCCACACCCTAAACAAATTAGAAATTAAAATGTGTAAGGCGACTGTCTACTTACTATAGAGCATTAAAAATATGTAGAAAAAACTTCAGCATTGTGTGAGTTTTGTCCCTGTGGGCAAATGACTATATAAGATCATCACCACCTCACCTCCTTGAGTTTCTTGCCAGCTAGCATTGAAGCCCCCGCCACTGACGTACTCATCACTCTTAAAACGAACAGTAACAGTGTTGCCTGTGCTGGACACCCGCAGGGGGTTGCTGGGGGGTCGGGTGGTGCATAGCTGGGCTAGTCGTGGGGAGCTCAGGTCAGGACCTCCATACACCTGTATACACAAATCAGAATGAACACTTAACTTCCAGGACCTGAGCCCTGATGGTAGATTCATATACTGTAAATCTTTACTGACTTTAGAATCTCAAATTGAACTAACTTTCTAAGTCATTTGGATCACATCACCCTTCGAAATAGTCTGGTGTATATTTCACATGATTTTTAACCAGATAACATAAGCTAAACGTCTTATACGTCCAATAGGTGGAAATTTAGCGGAGTCTCTTGTTATGTGGACCAGAGTTAGGTTTATTTTCATTAATAGCAAAGCACTAGGATGAAAACAGGAAAAAAATGCTTGTGTTGTGCAGGAACAAACAGTATACAGAACAGCCATAGAACAACATTTAGTGTATGTCTGGGTTCAGGCAAGGGGAGGTTTCCGTGTCCCACAAACGTGCCCGGATTGTGTGTGTGTGTCTGTGTGTGTTAATTGAGTCAGAGCCACAGATAAAGCCTGTGCTCTAAGCTCTGATTTCCACTTCTCTTCCACCCCGCTAACTCCTTTCACTGCGACAGTGGAGGTCAGCATTCCAAAGGTCTGAGGTACACGAACCCCACTCGGCGTGCCCACTGAATCTGCTGCATGCCAACGGGGCGCACACTCACTACACAAAAACACGCTCGCTGCAGTTTAAGCACAGATAAGTTCACTGTTTAAGGATAAAATCGCATAGTACAAATTATGACTGAGTGATACATCATTATTTATATTATTTATTTGTTATATGTTTGATATGTTGACTCTGGACAAAGAAGAACCAGTTGCTCAACACTAAAAATATATAAATAATAAATATACATATACATCAATCTTTTACCTGTTGCATTGCACTTATTCCAAGTACACATGCAGTTGTTCAGTATGCATATTGTGCAGAAAGTGATATTTTGACATATTTTAATTACATATATGTCATAATAACGATAAATATCATCACATTGCCCAGTCCTATTGCATATTCTAAAACAGGGGAAGTAATGCACTTAATAATACACAAATATTAGATTAAAAAAAAACAATAATCTTGATCACAGAGTTACATGTAAACAAAACATATAAAGGTCAGGTCAGCAGTGCTGAATGAGGACTTTGTAATCAACATCAACCTTTAATTAATGAGTAAGAAGACGCTATTATGCTTTACCTTGTAATGACAAATATTGTATCATTTGTGACCTGTAGTGACTGCAGTAGGTAAAGCCATATCAGTCGTAAAAACAAAGGGCCGAATTTAAAAACAAAGACACATAGTCCATTGGGTGAATGTTTTTCTGCAGAACACTTTGTTACATAGCTGGGGATTCCACATTGTTGCATGCACCACTATGTAACTCTTTAACTGAAACATGCTCTCAGATTTGTTCCAAAAGGTGACATACTCATCCTTATATTGCATAAAAGAACTTGTGCTTTATTTTAAGAAGGTTCTCTTGAGAGAAGCAGCAATTATATTTTTACCTCTAGCAGGTCAAAGTCGCAGTTGGGATGGTACTCTATATCAAACTCATGGATGGTAATGGTGATGCTGCTGCCTGGGCTGGTTTCAATGTGCCACACACATTCCCGGTTTTCAGGATACTTGTTAGGATAGCCTGGGCTGTTGAAGGAGCCAGAGGGCCCAGAGAGCTCCCCACCACAACCTGCAGAGGGCAATAACGAGTTGGTTCAAGTGCAGTAACACACATTATGTCACTTTCAAGTCATTTACAGGAGACAATGTGTCTGTACTTGAATTATAATGTTTAACATGCCCTCATAGCCTGTGACTACAGTAATCTGAGACAAAGACAGAGAAAAGGACTGACCCATTTTCACATGATCCATGTGAGAAATGCTTCATACCATGCTGAAGTTAGTGCCTAAAATGAGTTCTGACACAAAATGTGGTGCTGAGGGACAACAGGTGAATGAGGAATGATACGCAGACAGAGTAGTTTCGTTTCTGTGACAATTTGGAAAGGTGCAAGAGAGAATGGAGGGCATCTTTTAAAAACCCAGGAGATGAGGTTCTCTGACCCAGATTAGTTTGGATATTTTAGGAAGTCTAAAACACTTTCTACCTCGCCAGTGGTTTAATTTAATTTGATTGACATGTTCAGCCCCATTGTCTTTGGAAATTCAGAGGTTGCATGGGGCAGAGAACAGAGAGGCATAAGAAACCAAACAATGCAGTGAAGACTATCATGATGTGGATATAAATACCACATGATGAGATCCATTCAACAACAATAATACTATCAAAACTGTTGTAATACTCAACAAAGCATGAAGGTGACTGTTAGATGATCTACTGTATGGTCAGATAACAGATAACACTGCACCCAGTCCTGTCTCCTGAATAAATAAGTATCTATACCCACAGAACAGGGTCACTACTACATATATTACAAATATTCAGCACTAATATCCTGTCAGGGATATCCCCTTGTTTAAAAGAAAAAAATACAACTGTTAGCCCTGCCCTTTTGTAAGTTCATCTCTTTGTTTTCGGTCTTTCTAAGTAAAGAACTAAAGTGACGTATTAAGTCCAGATGTTGCATAATAGTCTCAGTCTGTTCACTTCCCCTACTCTACAAATATGGTGGAAATCTAGACTCCTGCTTTCCAACTGATTACATCATGCCAGAATAGCTCAGTGGTTGGTGAAAAACACCAGTGCACTGTAAGCGTAAGAGCTGGGTTTGTGCTGCAGACTGTGAGTAGAAGCTGGCCCTCAGAGTGCTATGGTTGTAAAAATAAGATCCAGCCACACCCTCACTGACTCACATCCCTGGACATTAGCTATACACCACCTCCACACATGCAGACAGAACACCAATTAGGACAACACAGACATGCTACCATCAAATTAAAGCAGTCTAATATTTATAGCCATTTTTAAAACCAGCTATTTTCATTACCTTCATCATTGTTAAATATTTACTTAATCGTTTTCAAATATTCTCAGCCAGCCAATGTTGACACTGGCAAACTGACACACTCAGCTAATGCTGTAGATGCAAAAAGGTCCATTCTTAGAAACAGAATAAATGCTTGAGCTACAATCATTGTGTGGGAAACTGTGTAACGGTGCTTGTCTTTCCTGACATGCTCACTTTGGGGACATTTATTTTTTTCCACATTCCCATTCTGGAAAAGATGAGTAATGGTAGTCCCTTTCCACACAGGCTTACAATGTGCTTCCCATTACACAATTTATGTAGAGATCTTCAAACAAACAACAGTCCAGCAGTTGTGATTTGAAGAGGAGCTAAGTAACTTTGTAGCCTGTGTAATATGGGTATTACATAAGCATGCTACACTTACTGGTTCAATCCTACATTCTGTATTCTATTCACCTTTGAGTTTTACATTAATCAGTGTATATTCTGCTATTTATGAGCGAGGGTCATCATGTCCAGTCATTAATGTTATCCCTAATCTTTTTGTATGATACAACTGTATTTATCTAAAGGTATCTAAAGATACTTCTAATTTTTCTTATGTTTCTAATGACCTCATTTGTTTTTCTTTACGTGGACCATTTTATTAATTGCAAACCTATTACAGTATATTAATGGTGATGGTTTAGGTGGGTTATGTTTGGGATCCTACCATTCTGGTACCAGAGCATCTGGAAGCCAGTTTGGACAACAGAGAAGTCGGAGTGGAACACAACATGTAGGCTGCTGCTAGTAGTGGCATTTGCTGGAGGGGGAGTGCTGCCACAGAATCTACCAATCAGAGGAGCCTCTGTATTTGGACCATTATACATCTGGGCAAAGACAGAAAATGTTATTGAGATTTAATAGAACATACAATATCAGCAAGATTTGTAGAGAGTTTTGTAGATTCATTTTAGCAAAATCAACTGATTTTTTTCATAGTCAGAAAGAGGAACTTCTACATGCATATTCAGGGATTTAAAGCATGTTCACTTAAAGACAGGTTTTTGTCTGACATCAGGGTGACATGACTTCATGGGAATGCAGTGTACATCTTCTATTTGTACTAGTACTGGCATGTGAACAAATAACAAATGTATAAGATCACATTTCAACATGTCTTGTGCAACTGAGACTGTTTTCCTGTGCTGGAAATTACAAGCCCAAATGAATTTGAATTTGTCTGTGCTGATAGATTCCTGAAGTAATGAATGCAGTGAAAACAACACTATTGCTGAGGGCTGCCTGAAGGGAGACAGAGAAAGAACTTTACAAAGGACCTACAACAGAAAATTCCTCCACCTCTCCTGTGGGCCCCATGATGTCATGGCTGTTTGGATCACCATGGTAATAATAAACCAAGTAAGAACTCAATCCATTTATTGTGAGGTTTCAGAAAACCTGCCAATGAATGAATATGAATAATTCCAAAACTACTTAAAGAGTCTAAAACTCTTATGAGCTGTCCCAGCATTATATCACTCAAGAGGCAATGGCATTAGACGGAGATAATGTCAGTCTATGGATTGTACAGCACATGGCTTAAAAAGACAATTACTTCCTTTTGTAAAGATAAAGAAGGTGAAATGCAGTTCTGAATGATAAACAGAGGCTCTTTCATAAAAGTAAAATACCATTTCTAAGGATTCAATTTTCACAGACATACTAGCCGAGATGTAAGGTTACATCACATTTGGCTTCTTGTCCAACTGTGAGTTTTAAAATTAACTTCAGTAGTTACTGACCTCCAAATAGTCATAGATACAGCTGGCTGAGGTACTCTCTATGTCAAAAGCAGTGAAAGTATAGTTGATGGTGTTGCCCATGGTGGTCTGGATGGTCCAGCTGCATCTAGAGTTGTGTTCGTAGTTGTTAGGAAAATTCTGGCTCTCAAGTACTCCGCGCGTCTGGTTAGCAATGACAATATCCTGACAGCCTGTGAAAGGCAAGTCCATTCACATTAACACCAAAACCACTTTTTTGTATTATTTTGTGACCTTTTAATGTACATCTTTCTATGTACATTAAAAGGAAACCACTGAAAAGAACAGCATCATTGTCTGGTCACTGGCCTGTTATGGTTTGGAAAATGTACAAAGCAATTTGTTCCTTTACCACAAACTAATTCAGCGTATTTTGTGTGTCAGATTAAGTAGATCAGGCATAGCCACATTTGACCTACCTAACAATAAAGTTAAGTGAGGCTGGGAAAGAGAAAAAAAAAAACAACAGAAAGTGAACTAAGCGCCAAGTTGGCAAATACCACAGTGGAGAAACAAAGGAAGACAGACTTGACCTCTCAGCCCCTAAGCTTTACTTTCAGAAAACCAATTTAAGAGGATACAAGCAAAAAGGAACATACAGCCTCCTGTACATTCATTATAAGACAGAGTTTTTCTTTCCAGCTAACCCCCGTTGGACTTAAAAACAAACCCTTTCTTGACCATAAAAGTATATAAGTATGTGGCCATGGAAATGGAATGACAGGCCAGCAGTTGTGGGAGTATGTAGTTTCACTACTGTGCAAACTATTAATGAAATATAAATTTATGCAAAGCTTCAGTATCCTGAGTCACCAGGAAAAGTCAGGCATGTAAAATCAACTCCCCACTGAAGCTTTATTAAGGCCAGTCACTTCCATCAATAACAGTAATACAGAAAAAGTGAGTGGTGCAGTGGCTGCATTATACAGAGATGTGAGTAATTAGCACAATGTAACGAGTCATATTTAAATGGCTTATGAAAAGAACCCATTTCATGCTTCTAAACAAACTCTAAATAGAGGAAAGGATCAAAATCAATGAAATCTCAAATCCGTAAATGCTGCTATGAAGGGGTGTACTTGGTCTTTAATAATGATTATGCAGGTGGCACATGTCAAAGTAACTTTCACCCTAGGTCCCAGAGTCTCCCAGCAGAACATTGCCCCGAGCATCACACCGCCTCAACTGGTTTGCCTTCTTTTTATAGTGCGTCCTGTTCATATTACTTTCCCAGATAAGATATATATGTGATGTAGAACAATATGTGATTTATCAGACAAGTGTTTACTTGTGTGAGAGAGTATTTATGGACAATAGAGTTTTTGTTCACTCACTGGATACGTAGGAGGCCACAAAGCCCCCTGCATTGATGATGCTGTCTGTACGTAGTTTAACATACAATTGCTCTCGAGAAGAGTTAATTGTGTTAGGGATCTGGTTTCCACACAGTTTGGCCAACTGACGAGCATTAGTGCTGTTCCCATCATACACCTAAGAAAATGATGCACACAACTCAAATTAGTCTGGTTAATTTACTTTTACTATTACATTTTCAGTGAAATTGTCAGCCATTCTTACCGCCAGGTAATCATAATAGCAGTCACTGCTGGACTCCAGATGAAAGTCTTCAAAGCTGAGCTTGATGTTACTTCCTGCATTGACCTTGATATGCCAGTAGCACTCAGCATTGGGGTGATATGGCAGAGGGTAGTTGGGTGATGTGAAACTGCCAACAGTGGTGGTCAGTGTTCCTCCACAACCTAACACAGAAACAAGGGTGCTTATAGTGTATAACAGAAACTGGATTAATTTCCCAACAGATAGACAAGAAGACATAATAAACACCTGTCTGTGTGCCATCCCAATGTGCAGAGAATCCTTTAAAAGTGGCTGAGTGATCTGAGTGGAACATAATCCAAAGCCTGTTGCTATGGGATATCACTAGGGGTGGAGCCTGGTTTGAGCAATATCGACCAATTAGGGGTGATGTTTCATAGCCTCCATCTCTGCAAGAAAATATTATTGTAATTGTTGTTGATGATAATACTAATACTATTACTAACAATAATAACAATCGTTCAATAATTTTAAACAACACTGACAATGATAAAGACACTTAAAGGACACTATGTAAAGTTTCACCACTTCATATGTTCCTCACCTGATTTCCACATAATCAAAGGAGCAAGTGGAGCCACCTTCCAGCTCAAAGTCTGTGAAGTTGAGCATGATCTGCATGTTGATCTCCACTATGATTTTAAAGATGCAATCACGGCTCATGGGATAGTGGTTGGGGTAGTTGGGTGAGGTTAGTACTCCAGTGGGAGTTGTAAACACTGCACTACAGTCTAAAAACAGATTGAAAAATGAAAATCTTTGACCACCTCTCTGTATTTTTTTCAGGATAACAGTATCCATATTTTAGGTTTCCTTGTCATTTTCCACTTATAGTATGAATTTTAAATAGTATCCCCTATCACATACATTTTATGGCTGACTACCAAAACAATCTACCTGTGGTTGCATTTATGGACACATAATTGGCAGAGAAGCCTTCATTTGCCAGGCTCGAGTCTGAGACGAAAAGAATGGTCATAAGGTTGTCAGTGCTGGTCAGGGAGGGAGGAACTGACCGCCCACAGTACCTGTGCGAAGATTTGGGCTTGTAAGTTAAAGGCAAGAGATTTTGTTATGATTTGAATTTGATAAACAAATACTGTTCTGCATACAGTCTATTTCTTGCATATTTTCTGCAAGAAAATAATTAAATAAAAATAAATTAGTCATTGCTTGACCCTAAAACAAATTTTCAAAAGTGTATGGTTTGTATAAAATATAAACTAAAGTAAAATGCAATTAATTCCATAGGTCCATGTAATTGAATATTCAATAACAATTACATTTTGTATAGTATGACAAAAATAAAATGGATGTGGTATGCTGTTAATGCTCTTACCTTCCCAGAAGATTCCCAGTGTGAGCAGTGCCATTGTCATAGATCTCCACATAATCATAATCGCAGTTTGTGTGGTACTCCAGGTTAAAGGAGGTGAAAGAAAGTCGAATGATATTGCCAGAGGCAACAGAGATATACCAGGAACAGTTGGCACCATGAGGGTAGTTTGTAGGATGACCAGGGCTGGTGATGGTGCCTGAAGGTTCTGTTAGAGTGTCTCCACAACCTATTGATGGAATTATACAATAACAAAATAAATATAATAAATAAAAATATCTACTTTCTGCTTTACAGAAAACAACATAATGCCACAGGGATACATCACCTTGGATGGCAGATGCAAACTCTGCAGAAAAGCCATGGTTGGTGACCGAAGCATCTGTACTAAAGACAATATACAAGTGTCTCTGTGTAGACTGCAGCATAGCAGGGACCTGACTTCCACAGTATCGACCAATAAGGGGAGAGCTGGATGTGGTACCATCTCTTACCTAAAACAGAAAATCATGTATTTCTGACATCCCTGAACACATGTGTCATTTCTGAAAAGAAGGAAACTAGAATGAAAACTCTTTACCTCCACATAGTCAAACATGCACCCAGCACTGTCCTCAACATCAAAGGTGAGGAAGTTAAGTGTAACAACGTAGCCTTCAGGCTGATTGATGACCCACTCACACTTCTTGTTGTGGGGGTAAGCATCAGGGTGAAGGGGTGTACGGATCTGGCCAGAACCTGAGAGAGTGCCTCCACAGCCTAAAAGAGAACAATATAGTCTTTATATAACCAGCCCTGTTGTGTTATGAGCATGTGATATTCTGATTGCGTTCCAATATAGAGTTTTTTTTTGTTACCCAAAGTTCGTTGTGTCAGTCAAAACCAAAAGTTCGTTGTGTCAGTCAAAACAGATTTAGGGTCGGTTTCCCGACAGCGATTAATCCTAGTCTTTACTTTTTAATGGAAAATCTCCATTCACAGCACTATTAATCCAGGACTAGGCTTAATCCCTGTCTGGGAAACCGACCCTTAGTGTCTACAGTTTGCTACTCACTTGAAAGCATGATGCACTATTGACTAATCTCAAAAAGACTTTACTATGACCTTGTGTGACATACTGCTATCTCAAAACCTCATACAGACATTTTGTCTTGGCTGACAACCTTTGAGATAAGGGGGACATTTTGTCAACCTGATTTCTCATTATTCTTTATGTCAGTTTATAAATGCCATGCCAAAAAGCAAAAATCTGACAACTCCACAGCAGAAATGTAGTAATGTAGAGGAAAGTCAGGAATTCAGACAAGTCAAATTCTATACAGCTCTTGGCATATGACATAACATGTTATGTGGAGAGTCAGAGAGCACATTTCCTCTGCAGTGGAGATAGATGGCATACATTAAAACCAGTCATGCTTGACACCACAGTCTCAGTGGTATAAAAATGTGCTCAATCAGAAAAGTGCTGGTCTAGCAGAAAGGATCTCAACACCATCCAGTCTCACATGAGAGGGGGCTGGGGTAGAGCCTGCAGTCTGAAGCCTTCTTTTTAATTCCTCTTCAAAAGCCCTTGCTGTGTGAAAGCAGCAGACTGTATGTATGAGCACAGTGCAAAATGTGCCTGGATGTGACCGCAATATAAATTTGATGGAATATGTACTAATACTGCTCAAAAATTTGCATAACACCTAACTGCTAACTCCTAACATACTAACTGCTGACTTTTGAGGTGCAGATTTCAAAATTCACAGTAAAATAATTAGCTGTCAAGTTCAAGACAATGAAAGTTCAGTGATTAAGAGACAGCAGTGTTATTAAATGAATTTCTTTTATAGGTTCTATAGTGGTTTTATTTTTACTCTGTTGCTACTACAACAGAGTATGGAAAACAATACAATGGTCTGTGTCTCTTTAACTACAAGAAAAAGTTCTTTGAGACCCTAATTCAATTTCACAACTGTTTTTCATGCAAATCCACTTGCTGCATGATTTAGAAAATTGAGCAGAATGTAATGACCAGCACTGTAATATCGCTACCCACTGTATTGTGTGATCTCCCATGTTTTGTGGCAGAAATGGTGCAATTTGACTGGAACGGCCAAGTTTGTTCACAGAAAATACTGGATATATGAATAATCTCTGTCTATCTAAACACACTGATTTGTAGCAGGTAATGTCTATTGACTATGCATATGTCTTTACTACACATAAGACATACTACTTGTCAAGATCTTAGAAAACGGTCTCTTACTGATTTCATACACAGCCCTGAAGCCAGCATGGCTGATTGAGTTGTCAGATTTGAAGCGAATCCAGAGGACATTAGCTGTGGACAAGATGGGGGCTGGCAGGGTTGAACCACAATATTTTCCAATGAGTGGGTCAGATTCTGCTGAGCCATCACGCACCTGAGACAAGCAACAGAGAAATCTTACTCCTAAACAACATATGACTGAGACATTTCTATATCTCACTCTCTCTGTCTTCTTCCCTCTCAAACACACACTTGTCAGAATATAAGATTGTACACATATATTTTATAAAAGCAAGCATTTTTCAAACCGAAGCTCAGCAAACATAAAATAATTTGCTTGGTCAGTTTAAGATAAGATAAGAAAAGATAATATTAGTCCCACAAGTAAATAAAGGAAATTAATAAAATGTGTAGCACAGTATGTTTTCAAGATGTTGTAGTTTAGATCATTTAGGCTCCCATCAACACACTCACACACTATACCTCTACATAGTCAAATTCACAGCCGGTGTGAAATTCAAGATCCACATGTGTGAAGTTTAGGGCCACCAGCTCACTCCGGGGCAGTCTTATCAAATAGATACACTGCTTGTCATGTGCATAGTTATTGGGCCAGTTCGGGGAGATGATGATGCCTTCACTTTCTGTATAGGTTCCACCACATCCAGGGTCAGCTACAAGACACAGCAATGATTTTGTAAAGCAATAGTTGTAACTGATATTTCTGGTATAATACAGTCATTGACATTGTCATAAAATGCTATTGGACCATTTTTGGGATCTTTGAAACTGCCATTAGATGTTCTTTATCTTTTGCTAATTATAAAAGAAATGCAATAACCTCTGTACAAGTTTATGGCACAATAGTAAAGTTTACAGTAAATAGTAAAGCCATATTTGCCTACTTATAATTCAACACAAACTGAACCTTTAAATCTTAGGAATGATGGTGTTAAGTAGTTAACTTAAAACATTTGTTGTGTAAATGTGATATCATGTTCTTGCAATAAGAAAAACAGAAAATACGTGCTGATAGACAATCTTTTACAATCCCATAATCCTAGCATTCAATGGCTACAGGCTTAGACATAAAACCTCATTCTTACCTTGGGATGTGGTATAAGTGATATGGAATCCTTGGTCACTGATAACAAAGTCAGAGTGGAAGTGTATCCAAGCAGCAGGGCCGGTGGTCTGCAGGGGGGCAGGAGAACCACTGCTGCAGTACCTATTTAGTAGTGGGTCCTCTGGGAGCAGCCCATCTCTGATCTAAGACAAAGCCAATAATCAATATAGTGATTTTGTAGTGTTTTATCCTTTTGTGTCTCTAATTTGTGTTTTGTTTGTCATTTTCTATGTAGATAGTTTTCTTTTGTCATACTGTGTTTGTTCGCATTGATCCAAAAGGAAGTAAAAGGTTTTAAAGGCAAAATGTTCATTGGAGGTAGAGAAGTCTGAGGTGTTATTAGTTCATGACCTACTTCTAGATAATCGAAGTTGCAGTCGGGATGGTGTTCAAGACTGAGAGTTCCAAAAGCAAAGGTAATGATCAGCCCTGGACCCACATCTAGAGTCCAATAGCAATCACGGTTTGGTGGGTAATTGCCTGGATAACCAGGTGACTTTATGTCACCGTACGGATTGGTCAGATGACCACCACAAACTGGAATATAAACAAACATGTATTGGTTTGGCATAGAGCAGTTGAGTACAGCTATATTTCAATATATTTCAGTCTTAGGCAATACCTGGTGCTTGGGAAGTCCAGGACACAGTGAAGCCACCACTGTTGATTATGTGATCAGAACGGAACCAGAAGTACAGAGAGTTGTGTGAGCTGAAAAGCTCAGCTGGGGCACTGGTGCCACAGTATTTTCCAAGCATGTAGGCAGAGGCACTCTCGCCATCATGGATCTGGAGGAAGTCAAAGCTACAGGTGCTGCTGTGCTCAAGTTGAAAGAAAGGGAATGTGATCCGTAGAATCTGAGAGAGATAGGAGCAATGTTTGAAATGTCAACTGACAAAAACAAGTAGCGGCTTTTCATGGAATTTATTGGAAAGCCTTGTAATGTTTCCTCTAACCTTGTCAGCGTCAGTTCTGATAACCCACGCACAACTGACCATGTGATCATACTGATCATGTCCAGGAGTGTTAGGATAACTGAAGGTTCCAGATAGACCCTGAAGCACTCCTCCACATTCTAAAGTGTGCATAAACCCAAGTCAAACAATTGCCATCCAAAGTACAAGACAAGCACCGTCAACACACATTCACAAACCTTGCTGTGCCGTCTGGCACTGTGGGCCTGTCCACTGTGATGTGCAAGTACAAGTGTAGCCATTAATGCCATCAGTACAAGTGCCTCCGTTTTGGCAGGGGTTGCTGACACATTCGTTAATGTTCTGGTCACAGTTCTGGCCTGTCCAGCCTGGATCACAGCTGCAGATATATCCAGTAGCAGTGTTCTGGGAAAATAATAATGTGTATTAGCCCCAACATGTACTTTATTTACAGAGCACATTATCATACACAAACAGTAATTCAATGTGCTTTACAGAATTAAACAAAATTAAGTACAACAATTGAGTAAAATGAATAAAAGAATACATATAAAATCAATAAAAGAACACTTTAAGTGCAACAGAAGTCTTTATATTTACAAGAAGGCAGAGTAGAATAGCGCAGTGCTTATCAGCTTTTGAAGCTGGCTACTTTTGGTTCAGATCCAATATTGATGGGCAGTTTGTTTCAGCAGTGAGAAGCATTATGACTAAATGTCCACCAAGTTTACTTTGCTAAGCGGAGGGCAAGAGAAATAATCGGTCCTGAATAAGGAGAAGATGCTTACCGTGCACTGGCCATTGACACATGGGTTATTTGTGCCACAGGTATCAACAATTTGAGTACAACCAGTTGCTCCAAAGCCATTCCCCACATAACCAGGAGGACAAGTGCATATTGGGATATTGCTGCCTAGAAGGTGTAGATGTCAAAATCAGCTCTTTAAGCTTGGTATTGCATAATAATAAAGTGCTTAATGCATTTGCATTCATTTAACAACCACGAGGAATTCTGAAGAATTTCTCCTTTAACTAAACTCTGTACCTTTAAACAGTAGCAGTAACAGTCAGGACGTGTAGTCTTTATCATAATTATTGTGCAAGGTAGGTTTTATGTGAACACTTGACAGATAATGTTACACTTAAACAGTAAATACCAATGTGAATGGCTTTATTTGAGCACTTATTGACAATGGTCATGCGCTACTGTGACAAGTAACTACTGTAAAGTGTGCATCTATGACACCTGGAACAGAAGCACAAGTGGCCAGGGGATAACATCCTCCATTGTTGGTAGAGCAAATGTTCGCTTGAGTGCAAGTCTTTCCATCTCCCTCATAACCTAGGCAGAGAGCAGTTCAGTTAATGGTATTAACGGAATAATTAATGCAATATTTTAAATTTTTGTTTGGCTTAAATCTTATAACTCACACCTCTCAGAGTTATTCATCTATTCATCTATAAGTACAGAGATGTGCTAAAGCCTATGATTTGTTCCCATTTTTGTTGGGAATTAGAAACAATTTTCAAAAAAGGAACAAAAGTTGATTGCATTGCATTCTCGTTCTTTAAAAAGTAGACTTAGTGGATAGAGCATTGTGAATTGTGTGGTGGACCAAAGTAATACCTGCAGGACATTGGCCACAGTGGAAGGAACCCATGGTGTTAAGGCAAGGCACCATGGGGGAGGTTGAACAGCCCCCATTGTTAGTGGCACATTCATTCACATCCTGACAGCTGTAGCCATTGCCTTGCCAGCCTGAATAATGATAACAGAGAGAAAAAAAATGCAGAAGACGTGACATACCAATAACCAGTGTGCACAATGAACCAGAAATTGTACTATCAGACAGAATTTGTACTACTACCTTGACTAAATTTATACAAGTATTGTAATGGTATAATCCATCCTAACTTGTTCTGAATATTGCCCTTTTGGAATATAGAGACATTCATCATTTATCAAATGTAGTCAGTTACTAAACACTGCATCAACACCAGACCAGAACCCACATCAGTACCATAAAATAAAAACGGTGACCCAGAAGTGATTTATTAGTACAAAGTTAAAACCTAACAAACAAAAACGGAAGGTGAACTGTCAGTAAAGATATGGATTCTAGGTCAGCATTTTTTTATATATCTGTAATTTCCTATACACAATTCCATATAAATGCAGGGCAGGTGTTTACCTGCTGGACAGGCCCCACAGAAGAAGGATCCTAATGTGTTGAAGCACTCTACAGGAGGATTAGTGGAGCAGGGCTTAGTGGGAAGGCTACACTCATCCACATCTGCTATGCAGGCAGAGCTGCCAGGCGGAGACATCCACCCCACTTCACAGATGCAAGTATATTTGGGCTGTTAGGAAACAGTACAAATCAAAAAGTAAACAATAAGGACTTGCACTCCTTGAGCTGTCTTGGCAAAAGAGAAGCAGGTCAAAGAAACTACTTCCTCTGCAGAATTTGAGAATGCTGTACTCAAATGCATATTCAAAATGAAATCTGGATCTTCGACACCCATTTAATTCTGCTTACTCAACAATAACTGCCACCCATGCATAAGTTATTTGTTCATGTATTTATCTCAAAAAAGCACTGATTTATAACATATTACCTCATTAGGTGTGACTCTGTCAGAATCAATGCACACCCCATGCACACACAGGTCCTGACTACCTCCTGCACAGTCATCATAGCGAGAGGTACAGTGTGGTCCGTACCACTCTGCAGGACAGGTGCAACTGTAAAAATAAAAAATAACAGATTAATAAGCTCAGAATACCACAGTCTATTGAGTAGCTAAGTAGTTATCATATCTTAGTTAAAGTAATCAGTTACGTGAAAGATCCAGGGGTGTTGGAGCATGTGGCTCCATTCTGGCAGCCCTGAGTGGTTCCAGCATAGATCTGACACTCATTCACATCTACAGCACATGTGGGACCCTGACACAAGATTAAACAGTCAGATATTTAATGCAATATGGGTTTATGTGTTGTGGAATTCATTTAGATTTAGAGCCAGCGTACCTGCCAGTTTTGAGGACAGAGACAGTGAAAGGAGTCCAGTAGGTTCAGACAGGTGCCTGAATTCTGGCAAGGGTTGCTGCTACATGTCTTCTGATGGATAGTCTGATAAAGCAGGAGCACAAGGAACATTTAATACAGAATACTTTTAAAAGGAGAAACATAATACAGAGATAATACAAGGTAACACAAGCCTGTGAACTGTGCCTTTACCTGTTCTATTGTTTGTACTTTTGACTCAACTGTGGTCACCCTTGTGTTCAGCTGATTTAGCTGGTTTATGACATCTTGAGATGGGCCACTGTTCTTTAATGTGTCAATGTCAGCCTTATTCGTTTTGATCTGAAATGAATTTAACAAAAACACAAACACTCTTCAAAATATAAGTACTTTGCTGGAAGAATAAAAAATTTGTGCTGACATCAATTGCCTATTAAAGGTTGATTTCATATGAGGAAACAAGAAAATCTGGCTTAAAAATCTACTAAAATAGAATTTTAGAATGCAAGCATAAGTAAAACATTAAACGATGGAAACAAAATTGGCTGTTATTATTTCTACAAAATGCTGTGCAACATTCATTCCGTCTGTTCACTAACTGGTAAGGGGCACAGTTGAATGCACCGTGTAGATACTCAATTTAAACCGGTCTAGTTAAAAAGATTATTAATAATTAAGTGTCTCATTGCATGAACATGAACTTTATCTGGGCCTAAATGTAGCTCTGATGTGAGGTTCCTGATCATCTTACCTGATCTATCTGCTGAGTGAGGTCTTCGCCCCCCACTTTGATCTTCCCTGCCCCTGAGGTCTGAAAGTTGATGTCTTTATTGTTTCCCGCAGAAAAAAAAAGGTGACCATTCTCTGAGATCATACGAGGCCTGCAGGTCACCACAAAACTTAAATAAAAGAACTGAACTTCTTTAAAGGGGCACATATGTTCTTCATCATTAAAATATATCATATAGACCAGCTTTTAACAACTAAAGTTGCAATTATTCATGACCAATCAGTTCCATAAGAGAAACTGCTCGCTTAATATATTTTTAAATATTTAAACAGTACACTTTCATAACATTGGCCAAAACATAGCTTAAGAACATTTATTTTGGGAAACTGTTTTAACACATTTTCAAAAAATCTATGGTAATTTTTCAACAGACCTGTCCAACTACTTTAAATCTAATGTATCCATCTGTACTCACTGGGCACTGCTGACGTCCCTCTTGCTACGGCTGTGAGCCTGATTGCTCTGGTCACACTGTAGTCCACTGAAGAAAAGGAGGGCCAACAATAGCCAGGACAGCCGAAGTGTCCGAGCCATGCTGAGAGTTTGTCTCAGGATGCTCTACAGACACCACACTGCAGATGAATCTTGAAGATGGTCTAAAGGTCTACACACGTAAAGGTGTACTTTGCCCTCAACAACCCCTCTGAATAAACCACATTCACCAATAAACTGTCCAAAATCCTTCACGGAAGGCAGGTAGAGAGGGTGTGAGACAGCTTTTAGAACAATTGCATAGCAGTTTATTCACTTTACTGTGTGATTACCAGGCATTGTCATATGATTTTCACAGATCAGTAACCAGAGTTAAAGTCCTGAACACCTCTCATTTGCATCATGTTTGGAGCAACCCCCCTCCACACACTAAAAGGCCAAAGTGTAATGGTTATGATTCATTTACATTTACATTTACGGCATTTATCAGACGCTTTTATCCAAAGCGACTTCCATTCTCTACCTACA
>JBBJLR010000007.1:11910004-11926982 GCA_037577145.1 Brachypetersius gabonensis
GTGCTGGAGGTAGGATTCGAACCTGTGACCTTTTGGTCCGGAGGCAAGTATCCTACCACTAGGCCACCACCACACCACAGATTCAACTCATCCAGCTGTCTTTATACATGTGCATTTTTTTACATGTACTTTTATGTACATTATACATGTGTATACTATTCGAAAGCAGCACTTTTTATTCAATGAAACAAGACCAATATATTTTACAGAACAAAGTACAAAAAAAAAAAAAGAACCAAACTTAATTTAATCATTTACAACTCGACTCCCCTAAAATAAAACTTGAATGTCCCTCATATTTTGGCAGCTCCAGTGAAACTTGCAGCACGCTTTTAGCTCTCACCTCAGGAACTGTGGCAAAGCATGTCTGCTAGTCACAACACCAAAAGGTCGATGAGCTTGGCCACTACATGAATATTTAGACTGTTTCCCAGAACCCGGTACTGCTGTTTAACGGAGATATTTGGTGGAAAAGCTGAAAGAAGAAAAATAAAGTAGATATTAAATAGACAAAGTGGAGCATGGTATGAATCAATCAGCAGCATCTTGCATTATTTTAAGAATATTTATTTTAAGTATTAAGTCAACAAAGACACATTCTTCTAAATTGTGTCACTATTTGTCTTTATCTAATTAGGTGTGATTAATACCACCAAAATGTAGGTATATATAAAATAAACGAGACGGTACTCATTAAAAACAACAATGGAATGAAGGCATGCTCTGGTTAACTTCTCAGCACTTCCAAGTCTTACATATTTCCCTTTAGCCCAGTAAATGTAAAATGAGTGCTTGTCAGTTTTTAAACATGATTTATGCTATTTGCAAATAACACAACATACTGGATTTTAAGAACATATCATTACCTGGGTTAAAGCAAGACATTTCAGTATAGTTAAAAAAAACATTTAAACTTAGTCTGTTTATTTGAGTTTATCTTAATTTTTTATTTAAGTGTAAGATGACTTGCTTACTGAAATGTGCGGGGAAGCCCATAAGGTTGGCTATCTCTCTGGGTGTGAAGTATCTGAGCTGCAGATGTGACAGCTGCTGCAGCTTCTCCTCCTCAGACAGTACCTCTAATGACTTAAAGACACTCTCCAGTTCTACATCCGCACAGGACTGCAGAACAGAACCAGTTCCCTCTACATAATGCCCATATCTGAAGAGGAACCAAAATTATTCAGTTATACTGGGTAGGAAAAACAGATGTTGGTCAAAGACATGGGTTAATTAATAACTGATACTGTTATAGAGCACCAGGACTATTAAATGCGATAACGTTTTCTAAAGTCTCACCCTTTCGTAAAGCAGACTGATCTCCTGCAATTTGGCGTGACTATGTCCATGAGCATTGCATATCTAAGCAGGGTTTTGGATGGCAGCAGATAACGGTCCATGTTTGTTCCCGGTTCTGTCACTTCCAGAAAGTCCTGCAGTCTCCTTACAGACTCTGTGCTGTTCTGACTTTTCTTCCTCTCCAAGTCCTGAGCTGTCTCCAGCTTATAGATGATATCCCCATTATCCCTGGTGTTATTACTGAGGGCAATACTGTGGCTTTCCGGAACAGTAGGACTGTTTGTGCCATCACTGGAGGCTGTCTTTGGAAAGCCCTGTAAAATCTGTGAGGAGTAGAGCAGCAACATACTGTTTATTATTAAAAATGATCAGGTAGTAAAAATCATAGTATTACAAATGATACATTATACATTTTTCACAATAAAATAGTGTATTCACCTCTGCTGTTGTTTGAAATGATAAGGAACCAGGAGGTGCCTTGGCAACAAGGAAATAACGCAGTCTTGAGTTTGGAATTCCAAGCTGAGAAAAAAAGTAACGTGTGGAGAAACAAAATGACACCAGTTTGTAAAACTGGGTTAATATTATAGGAGTAAACATGTAGCCTATATCTTCTATATGCACAGTTAACAAAGCCTTATAAAGCTTTTGGTACAGAATTTGATTGAAAAAACAAACAAAAGATTTCAGTTTTTAATATAATACTTGGTCATTTGTTCAAACCAGTATAAAATTATGTAAAAAACTGTTAAACCTATAAACAAAGTGCCCTTTAAATAAATGCTTACACAAGTGGGGGATATCATTAATTCCTGAAAACTGTAGTCACATTCCTTCAAAGTCTTTACCAAAGTATCTCTGGGAAAACAAACAAGCAAACCAATAATCATATCACACTCAAAATCCACACTGTCTGCATCAGTTTATTTTGGATGTTGTGAATGTCTGTCCCCCTCAACCTTTAAAATAATAAAATGTGTTTTCCTTTTATCTTCAATGTTTTGTGATAAAAATGCAGAGTATTTCACTTAACACATAAGAATGAGTTGACACAGTGACCATGACAGGGAAGCATGAACTGCTTAGCCTAGGACCCCATTGGCTGACAGTCATATAACCATAGTAACCTCCCAAGCAGAGGCATTTCCATATCTCCACTGTTACCTTGCTGAAGACGTTTCAAAGCCTTTTACATTCTCCAGCAGAATGAAGCGTGGCAGCTTGTCCAGCCTACAGTTAAAGAAAAAAGAACAAATATTCCTAAATATGTGTGAAAGACACCACATAAACTTATAAAGAGAATAAAAAATGTATGAAATACAATAAAAATTGAGATGAAAATACACCATCCTTCTGACCTCGGTAAAATGTCCAAGATATAGAGAAAACTTTTTGTTCTGGGGTCAGATACGTCCCCCTGTAACCCAATCCTGCAGTGAAAAAAACACGCACAACAAAAAATAAGCACACTACTCTTCATTTCTAATATATTCCATTATAATTGGAAAGGTGGATAGATGTGTAATTACCTAGTGAAAGGTTGACAAGGAGGGCTCATCAAAATCATATCAAAATTCAGTTTATTGAAATCATTTAATGTCATTCCCTAACAGAATAAAAAACATAAGCATCAGTTACAGTCAAACAGACTACATACTCATAAATACTGCACAGAAGACATTAATTTGTTGAAAGACCATTTTGGGTTGAAAAATCCTGATGAACCATTGAGCTGACAAATTTATTCTGATGATTAAGAATTATTTTCACACTCCCCTAAAAATCAAACATTATATTCAAGCCAAGGGAGGGGAAAAAAACCCACTGAGACAGTGAAAATGTGTACCTTTTAATGAAGAACATAAAAATGCTGTGCTTGGATTCCAGTTTATTGACATTAACATAATGAGCAAAGCCTTACAGAACACCCTCTGGACAATAACTGGTGCATCATTACCCAAGCTGACGGTGCACACAACCTTTACCCAACACTAAATCTAGTGAGTTACTCTTTCACTTGACATATTCCTCTAACCATTAATCATGGGATAAAGTGAGGATCGGTTTGAATTAACGACTGAAACCATAGGCTCACATCAAACCCTCCCTTTTAGAAATACATGTTAGATTTATTGGAGTAAATATTTTACAGTATACTTATCAATCTAAACTGAATAATAAGCCTCTGTGCAGTTCACAGAGTTCAACAAAGTTAGTTCTGCAAGACAAAGGCAGATTCTAACTCATTCACACATCTGTTAAGTAGCCTTTTGTCAAGGTTTAGGCTGATTATTCATGAAATTAGGCCTAAACGTCTGCCAGTATGAGAATGGAGCACATTCACTGACTATGTGGATTACTAAGGTTTTGTTTTAGGCATTTCCACTGAAGCTCTAACTTTAGATTTCATAAAAGTAGATTTTATCAAACATAAATTTTCTCTGAAATAGGTTTTCTGTTAAGGATGTACAGTTTTGAGATATTAATGTATAACGAAGGTTAATGAAGAAAGTTAGCGGTCCCATTCTCTTTAAGAAGGCTATTTGTGTCACCTTCATTAAGCTTACTATTACTAAATACTTAAAAACCACAACTTTTTCATGGAGCAGTAATTAAGACCTTTGAAAGAAAACCCCTTCATCCACCATAGCATGTGAGATAAGGAAGAAAGGGGTTGACTGTTGTTTACCCCTAGTGGTGGTGACAAAGCACAGCAGTGCCAAAAAGCACATTCTGTCAAAAGTTTAAGTTCAAATCAATGAAAGATGTATAGAATGATTTTGTTACATACCATTTTCTTATTTCCAGATGATAACTGTATTTTTGGACTTGTGGTTTTTACATTACAGTCAGACTCAGACTGCTGATTTGTTCATATTAACTAAATGAAGCCAAGTAAGTGTCTGGTGTTTTGTGAGGGAACCATTGCTGAAATGAACAGGCAGATATAAATGGTTCTCTCTTTAGATGTGCACAGATGGCCAGATGTATTTCTACATATAGTGCCATAAATAGGTGGTCAGGATCTTCAGCCTAATTATTTGCAAACCAAGAATAAGGCTTTTTAGCCGGTGCTCACTTCAATGGTCTTGGGCAGCAGCAGAGTATCCGGAAAATTGTGCTTATAGATTTCGTTGGCTGTCGTGTTCACATCCACTGCAGCTACCACTTCAGCAGGCACTGAGCTCTCTGAATAGGGAAAAAGTGATGTTGTATGGTTAACTGGTGAAGCTATGAAATATAATTTTGTAAATATAAAGTAATATTTGGAATAGGGGTTATACTCTGTTGCAATCCATGGTTCTATGGCTACAGTTTTAAGCATCAATTGTCCATTTGTTATACTGTTATCGTGCCCCCCACCATCCGAGGGTTGCCAACCCCCCCAAAAAATATAATAAATATTGCACTCTCTATTAAGAAAAATAAATGCATTTATACCTAATTATAACTAAGTAGAAAAAAAACATGCAAAAAATGCATTTAGAGTTTCCCCTCCCCTTCCTCACAGTGGTTTGGCCCCCCTTCTCAACACATACGAGTCAGATGTGTGGCTGCGGTTTAATTAATGTGTAACTCCAGTAAGTAGGGTATTTTATTCACTTTAAATAAAGCGATTGTCTTTAATGTAGTTGATGCAGACTCATTCATAAATCAGTTGCGGCAAAAGTGCTGATTACCGATGTACTTTTCCATGAATCTGCTATATTACTTATCTAGTTAACATTAGTTTGTTGCATAGTGCAACTAACGGCAACAAACACGCCATGCATTGTTTTATTTGTGACTTGGCTTAATGTTAACCTAACATTACCGGCCACAATTAGCATATTGTTTAGCTGTGCATTTACTAAATGAGCACTGAGCTACGTCCGAACTGAGCCCACTGTATTTTTTGTGTAATCAATTTCTAGTCTGGTTTTAAGTCTTTATTAATTATAAATTAATTTTTTAATTCCTTGTTTTTATTTATAAGTACAATTTGACTGTATTGTTTGTGTCCCCTTCAAAAATTGCTCATGAGAAATGTTATATTTATTGTCCCCCACCTACTGTTAAATGAAATGTACGCCCACGACTGTTATATGAACACATCACGCAGTGTGAGCAGCACAAATTGTTCTTTGCATTTAACCCATTCACCCATGTTAAGCAGTGGCCAGCCAAAAACACAGTGCCTGGCAGTCCTGAGATTCGAACGCACAATTGCCTGATTGCCGGGACACATCCCTAACCACCAGGACACCAGTCGCCCCCCTCAGAAAGTTGGGGCGTAGGTGAGGAAAGCTTATAAAGAGTGATGGGAATAGCAAAGAATCCTGATGTGAAACCAAAACACTGCCTCTTCAAAATCAGTACCATAACGAACTATAATCAGAATATTTGTTTGGAAAACTTATCAGTAAAGGGTGAAAACAGTGACACCTGTTGAGAACAGACAGACATCTAGACAGTTAACAGTTTTTAAAGGGGGGGGGGGGGGGGGGGTGAGGGAGGTGGAGACTGAACAGCAAGCCTGTTATTCATAGTATATATTCCGCAAAACAGAAAGTTCATAAATAACCCGAGAAAGCATTTAAAACTCACAGCTATAAAGTTAAGAAGAAAGGACTACCTGAGAGAGCATAATGCATCCCTCCAATGCCACTGTAGAGCTCTAAAACCCGCAGAGTCTCCATGTTTACAACACAGCGGGCTACAGCATGCCAACGGTAACGCTCCCTCCGGAAACAACGCAAGCTCAATAAGGTTCCGACCAACCAGTCCAATATTAAAAACGTCAAACGCGACTGGGTTTACTCTGAAAAAGAAAGAAGTAGCAAACACTAGAAGTAGCAAACATTGGTCAGAGGAATATAACAGAAAACAGGACCAATTAAAAAGACTGAGGATTGTTGTGTTTTAACAAACACAAGTTGCCTAACCTTAATTATATTAAAAAATGAACGTAAATGTGGTAAAGTGGCTCCTTATAGTCAGGCGTTAGCATATCACACCACACCACAGTGTGAACTTTCTCTTCATTTAACTCCATTCACCAAGAGAAGCAGTAGGCGAGGGGCGCCCGAGGAGCAATGTGTGGGGACGGTACCTTGCTCAAGGGTAACTCAGTGTTGCCATCAGCAGTGTTGGGGTTCGAACCCGTCTTCTGATTAAAGGAGCAACATTTTATAATAACAATAATACACATAATAAAATAATATAATAATAATAATAATAATAATAATAACAACAACAACAACAACAACAATAATAATAATAATAATAATAATGTTATTATAATTAGTAGTAGTATTGTTGTTGTTATGATTACTGTTACCTTTAGTCTAGTTATTCATACGTAAAGTGCAATATAGTTTACAAGTGGACGTGTTTTTATGTATGGAGGTAGTGTTTTATGTATGTCATTCATTGCTTTTTTGTGTATTTAACTGGTATTGCAGTGTATGAGTTGGGCTGTAAGTTTAAAGGCTAATAAGAATGTTTTCCACACCACCCCAGAAACTCTGCCTGTAGACACAGTGATAAATAAGTGATTATTCTGTTGTTTTTCTCTCTGAAGTCTCAGTGATGTGCAGCTCTGCCCGGCCCGCTGCTCTCTCCGCCCTTCTGTGCGCTGTCAGTCGCTCGGGGGGGCGTGGGAGGTATAAAAGCTGCCCCAGACCGGGGGATCGGATCTGCTGGGGAAAGGCACACTCGGGTAGCGTTCACTTCTCCACAGAGCACTGCAGAAGATCTGCCCAGGACCACCAGCAGGACTACCTATAGCATGGCCTCCAGAACCTCCAACCGCCCGCAGTCCTCCTACACCAGGATGTTCGGTGGGGAGCGCTCGGTCGTGGGTCGCCAAACTTTCTCCAGCGCACGCTACTCCAGCCCTGTACGCTCGTCCCGCATGACCTACAGCGCCTCCTCCGCGCCTGCATCCATGGCCATCTCCTCCAGCAGGAGCAACAGGCTGCGCGGTGCGCCCTTGCCCAGGCTCAGCACGGAAACGCTGGACTTCGCTCTATCCGACGCCATCAACACCGAGTTCAAGGCCAACCGCACCAACGAGAAGGCCGAGATGCAGCACCTGAACGACCGCTTTGCCAGCTACATCGAGAAGGTGCGGTTCCTGGAGCAGCAGAACAAGACCCTGATCGTCGAGCTGGAGCAGCTGAGGGGCAAAGGCACGTCCCGCGTGGGGAATCTGTACGAGGAGGAGATGAGGGAGCTGCGCCGGCAAGTGGACCAGCTTTCCGGGGACAAGGGCAGAGTGGAGGTGGAGAGGGACAACCTGGGAGAGGACATCCAGCGCCTCAGGGAGAAGTAGGCTCCAACTTATTGCTTGCACTGTTTAAAGAGGAATTGATTGATGTGATGATTATTGGTTGGTCAATTTATTTGGTCTATTTATCTAATTAATTTATGTATTCACCCATATGTCCATTAATTAATTAATTCATTTATTCTTTCATGCATTCATACCAATGCAGTATTTTTGTTTTGTCCATTGTCATTGTTGTATTCATTTAGTTTAAGTTCACCAACAGCTTGCCCAATTAAGGATTATTTCCCCTTCTTTCATATGATGTCTGTTCTCTATTTTTTTATTGGAATAAATATCGACAACACTGTGATCTAGATTGTGATTGATTGGGAGGTAATTTGGATTTAACTCAAAGTTACAGGAACACACCCTGCTATGTTTTCCTGTTTTAATGAGCATCCTCTCTGTTCTCCAAAGATCAGTGATAGTTAATTATAAAGTTAGTTAGCACACATGGTTTGAACATGGATTTAAAAGCTAAGAACAGACATAATTTTCTATTTCTTTAATACTATATAGTGTTTTAGTTGCTACTGTTTCAAAAGCTTAAATACAGCTCACATAATCAGTGCTCTGGGTGGGGGTGGCACTGCTCTAATGCTCATGTGTCACTTCCAGGCTTCAAGAAGAGATCATTCAAAGGGAAGAGGCTGAAAATAACCTCCAAAGCTTCAGGCAGGTATGTTTCAACCACAGTCAAATATAAACCACGGCTGCAAATGTCCTTGAATTCCTTGTTCTTGGCTAGACTGTTATTCATTTGCTTCTTCAAAGCACTAATTTGCATGCAGTTTATTATAAAAAGGCCATGTGGTGCTGGGTGTGATCAGGAGTGTTTTCTGAGTGTCAGGACTGGTGTAGAGCGCCACATAGCCTGGCAGGGTTGTGATGCTGTGGCCCAAAGTCAGGGTTAGACATACTGGTCAATGGGCAGCTTTGTCTTTTGAACTTATGGCAGAAAAGCTGATTCCGCTCCGGCATTGTTTGTGCCCTGATGAGGAGAGGGGCTCTGTACATAAATGACAAAGCAAGCTGTTGTCTAAGTGGGTGGTGCTGCTCTTAGCTGCGGGAAACTGGTGACTTCAGACATTGGAAGAACACAATAAGGGGATGTGTGTATTCAATTGTATCTGCCATGGCCACCTGTAACTTTTCAAATAAACAGAGCAAAACAGAGGCCAACAGGCTGGTTCTATTCAGTTCATTCAGTCCTGTACTCTGCAAATCTCTAGAAACTAGTATAAACCTGTATTAGCTGCAGTTGATTCCTTGTGAAAATAAGGAGTTATTTGGAGTTCTGTAATAGGAGAAGAAGAACCTCTAGTAGGATTTAGACATGACCTCAATGTCTTTCTCAGTTGCTACAGACTTGATAACTGCGTTTAATTGAGATTTTGAATGCATGCTGTGCTTGCAGGATGTCGACAATGCCTCCTTGGCTCGTCTCGACCTGGAGCGGAAGGTGGAGTCCCTGCAGGAAGAGATCATTTTCCTCAAGAAGATTCATGACGAGGTACGCAGTCTCCCTTAACTCTGTTTAGCTCTTTGCTGCTGACCTCCTGTCCTGTGCAAGATGACAGGTCCACGCATGCGACAGCGACTCTTTCTGAGACCTGAGAGGATCATGAGATTGGCAGGAAATGGCATTACCATGGAGATTAAACGCTCAGTGGAGGTAAAGGAATTATGTCAAGAGGATAAAGGTGGTAAGAAGGCCATGTTTCCCCAGGAAAATCTACATTATTAGACTGGCCTTTCAAAAAAGCAGTTCAGTACCTAATATGTAATGGGCGACAAACTAACAACTTACAAACTGACCAGGGAGTCTAATGCAGGAGTCAAATGGGTGGAACTTATGTTCTACTCAGAGAATTTTAAAAACAAAGCAGCAAAGGCTTAAAATGTAAAGCACAAACAAATAAACATGGATCTTATATGGATGTAACTGTTCATTAATCTAATTGAAGCAAGGTGGTGCATGTGTAATCCTGGTCTTCCCCTCTGCTTATCTGCAGGAGATTGCCGAGCTTGAGGCCCAGATCCATGACCAACACGGGCACATTGAAATAGACGTGGCCAAGCCTGACCTGACTGCTGCCCTGCGGGATGTCCGCTTGCAGTATGAGACTCTGGCCACCAAGAACATCCAAGAGGCTGAGGACTGGTACAAATCTAAGGTCAGCTTGTTAATAAAATCTGACATTCATTGTATGTGATTTTCTGATTGTTGACCTGCTTTCTAAACCACTTTGTCATTCTTTTCCTCCCCTTTTCATTTCTCTGTACATTAACCAGCTTAGGCACTTTTTGAGTTGTACATAATGATAATATCTGCACTGAGCGTATGTTTGATCCAGTTATATAACGTTTAAACATTTTGGCTGAGCTTAGGGTGTTGATATAAATAACTGTAGCTCTATCAGTCAGTTGTGTAGCAGTACGGTGTGTCTCTCCTGCAGGTGGTACTCTGTGCATGGCCTCCCTACATGGCCTCCCTCTGGGATAAAGCACAGCAGATGGTACTAGTGGGTTTCATTGGATGAATAGGACAGATGGCCAATCACTGAAAGCACTCTGGCCCTTTTTAAAGAATGTGACTGACAGTCAGAATATTGACATATTGAATGGATTTCCACTCCCTTTTCCTGTGAACTAAGTTGACCTAAAATGCTAATTAGGCCAACCCTATTAGCAAGAATCCATCCTGTACTAATTAAAACAATGAAAAGTCTCATAGTGATTCAAGCTTTTAGCCTTTCTCAAGAAAAAAATTGCACCTCATGTTGCCCTTCATTTCACATTACAGTCTGTCATGTTATTTCTAAAGCAAAATTAAGTGCAAGTTCATTTTAGTTATTGTTACTTGCAAGAGTGTTATTGTAAAATAACAATCAGTGTAATTTTTTTCTGCCTTTAGTTTAACGATTTGTTAGATGCTGCTGCCCGTAGCAGTGAAGCCATCCGTCAGGCCAAGCAGGATGCCAGTGAGTACCGCCGCCAGATACAGGCCTTGACCTGTGAGGTGGATGCTCTTAAAGGCAGCGTGAGTATACTTCTAATTCTAAAGAACATATTCATGCTGCTAGTTTCTTTGCTGAAAATTTTGCCCATCTTTTGGTTAGAATGAATCTCTGGAACGCCAAATGAGAGAGCTGGAGGATAATTTCAGCATGGAGTCATCTGGTTACCAGGACACCATCGCCCGTCTGGAAGATGACATCTCCAACATGAAGGGGGAGATGACTCGCCACCTGCGCGAATACCAGGACCTGCTCAATGTCAAAATGGCTCTGGACATTGAAATTGCGACCTATAGGAAACTACTGGAAGGAGAAGAGAGCAGGTGAAGAACTTAGAAGACTCACACAACCAATATTGTAGCTTAAGTATCCATTCTCAGTCAGATACATGCACCAACAGAGACTCTTACTCTCAACACAAACATGGAGCATGTTTTTTAATGCTGAGATGCTTAAACTGTGTGTGCTTTAAAAATACAGATATAGTAATCTCTTACGCACACTTTTATAAAGTAGTCTCATTGTAGTCACTGTAAGAAAACAAATGTGGTTCTTATCACTCCAAAGAACATTTAGCACCTTGTATATCTACAAGAACCTGTTATATATATATATATATATAAAGGTTATATATATATATCTCTCTTTTCTCCAGGATCACCACACCCATGCCTAACATCTCCACTTTCAATCTGAGAGGTATAGTATTCTGCAGCTTTTTGTCACCCATATACAGGGCGGTTCTCCTGCTGAAACATTTCAGTGTTCGGGTGCAGTGTTTAACTGCAGTGCCTTCTACAGGCTTTGAATAAATCATTGAAGTGATGACATGACTGTTTTAAATAAATGCAGAGCTGATGCTAGCAGTAGTGCAGCGAGTGCTGGGTTGGCAGAAGTCATGAATTTTAAACAGGCATGTTCAGGGATTCATCTTTAAAGGATGTTTAACTGCAAATTGACAAAGGAATTAGACTTTAATCTCTTCTCCATGCAGAAACCATGGTAGAAACCAGGCCAATGATTGAAAATCTGTCCAAGAAGGTGGTGATTAAGACCATAGAAACGAGAGATGGGCATGTAAGTAAATATCGTGTTTATGAGGCATTATCATTGCAATACAAATATGCCGGTACGGCAGCAATAATGATTGATCTCATGTTCTTTGCAGGTAATTAATGAGTCCACTCAGCATCATGAGGATCTGGAATAAACTGCATGTGAAACCTGAGAAAGATAGGAGCGATAGAGCACTGAGGAAGAGTGAACTGTAGCAGGATGCCATATAGAACATGGGGTATTTCTGTTGTTTCTGTGAGAGTAAAAACAAAAACAGCTTTAAGTGCCTTTTTGCCATAATAGAAGATCTGCAGACCGAGTTGTGTTGTAGCAGAATAGACAACATAGGCCAATGACAAACCAGCTTTACCAGCAGTATTCTCGTTTACCACAACTTCCATAGTTTACACTGTACAAGTAAGACCACAGCAATAATCTGAGTGACTGCTTCTCTGTTTTGTATTTGTTATTGCAAATTGACCAAAATCTAGAAGAATGAATGATGTATTGTGTCCACAAAAAAACACCAAACTGTCACTGCTTTTACTAAGTCAATAAACCTTTCAAAAAACAGTTGGGATATTTTGTACATTGAATAAATTGTTTTGGCTGTCTGGGTGCTTTATAATACAAGTGTAATTACGATATAGCAGTGTAAGATCTCAGATCTGGACATCTATGCTAAAAGAAAAGTCTGAAAATGTATTGTTTGTTTATTGGTTGTTTAACTGGTTAATATCTAACGCAGATTAATGTTCATACAGTAAACTGTCTCTGGGGCTAAAATAATAGTAATACATAAACATGAACTAAATAAATATATGATACAATAAAAAGAACATTTGAGAGTCGAATCCTCTAATGGATAGTGGGATGGCTGGGAGGAGTAAACCTTTATATCCTTAGTTGCTCTTTCTGCTGTTGGCCATTCATTTTTCATACATTCTCTAGTGCACCTATTTACACTTCATGTGACAGATTGCCATGCCAGTGGAAGTGGATGTGTCTGCGGTCTGTGCTGACTCACACCGCCCCAAATACAACTCCTTAACAAAGGGCACCTACCCACCGACCTACAAATGTAGGGAGAACAAACTGAATAAAACAGAAGTGTAAACGGCATGCAGATAAATGCCTAGCCATGTGGCAGCTAACGCTTTGTTCCCTGGCACAAAGTGGAGAAAAGCTGGATCAAGTGGCCTTATCCCTTTGCCCTCGTTTCTTAGGCTACTCCATTATGAGTATTTCTTTGAGGATAGAGACAAGTATTTTGCCAAGTACAAATAACAAAATTGGGGTGGTAATCTGGCTTAAATATAGTCTCTTTCACTTGTCTAATGCTTTAAGTCAGTCTGCAACTTCCGGCAAATCAACACAGAGGGTCTACTTTAGCAGGGCACAGCACTTAATTCCACCTGGAAATGAGCCTGAGGAGTAAGATCATTTTTGTGTTTTAATGTATTTTTGTAGTCAGGTCATACTAGGATTAAAAGGTTTCAAGTCTTTAAGAATAATCAATGGTAATAATAAAATGGTACTGTGTATGGTTACTTCGGTTCCTCAGACAGTTACTTATTGGTTTGTATGGTGTTCCTTGTGATGACTAGGCAGTTACTATGGTGTGATTAGTGGTTTCTAGTATGTTGCTGGGTGGTTGCTATAAAATTGTGGGTACTCGGTATGGCACTGCTATTCAGTTGCTATTGACTTACAGCTGGCCACTAGGGCATTGTTAGGCAGTTGTAAGGTGTTGCTGTCTAATTGCTGGGTAACTAAAGTAACTAAATACCTAAGGGGATAACTAGTGTTTGTGGTGGTTGCCAGATTGTTGCCATGGTCCTAGATGTTATTGCTAGAATGTTGCTAAGCAGTTCGTATATAATTCTAGAGGTTTTTCTCAAGAGAACTGACTCTCACTAAATTTATTTAACTGTTAATTTAACCAAACTGAAAATTGACACTATAGACTTTCATCTTGTTTGGTGGTTCTAGCTCTATTATTATTATTATTATTATTATTATTATTATTATTATTATTATTATTATTATTATTATTATTGTTGTTGTTGTTGTTGTTACAATATGACAAAGCGCTTTGCCCATGAAAATAATCAAAACTCTGGAAAAACAATATGACCGCGCAGTTAAAACCAATCATTTTAAATCCTTTGCTCTCCTGCTCCCTGGTGGACAATGTGCAAAACTGACGATGAAAAAGAATTAAGAAATATTTCTGATTCTGTTTCTCTGTTCAAGACTGGCACGTTATTTATTAAGGTTTCCTTAAACAACGTTTTTTCACGTGAAATTGACTCTGAATGTTATGCTAGGTGTTGCTTCTTTCTAGGGAATTTAACCAAAAATGTTTGAAAAACTGATTTTCTGAACTTTGCCTCTTTCCACACGGCTGTTACCTTCTCTGTATTTCACCTAACCAGTTTGCCTTGGTGTTTGTTATTAATGACGTCTGGAGCCATGCCGTCTCGTCTCACTGTATACATGCAGATAGCTGAGATAACAGGAACGTTTTATTTAACTTTGTGCAAAGGTTCCTGCAGTCGTTTCCTGTGTGTGTGCCTTCAGGTGGTTTCTATAGTGGGCTGGGAGGGGCGCTGTGCTGTTAGTGAAGTCCTGCAGGTCGTGGGCGGGGCCGAGCGCCAGGTAGACTCTGTCCGAGGTGCTGAACTACCCGGACTCAGCTACAGAAAGTACAGCTGACGTTATCACTGTTTTCCAAACAGTAGGCTACTGAACTTACTGAGGAATACAAACTGAATTTAATTTGATGTCATTTGGCATACAGGCCTAACCTCTCAAATGTATTTTTTGCAATAACTGAAAAAAAACCCCAAAATATTATTTTGCAATAAAAAAAATGCCAGATGATGAAAGGCTTGCTATTAGACACTACTAGTAATATATGGATTTGTCTCAGTGTGTTTTTAGACATCACAAGAAATTGTAACAACTCTACCATTGATGACTTTACATTCACATGATTGTTACTCCAACAGTTTAAAAGCTTTTAGAGTGCTAACAGCTATCTATGACATGCACTTTGTCATCATTAACAGGTTTCCAGCAGTTTGTTGTTTATGAAGGGCTTATGCTCTTATAGAACTAATTCACAGGTGCTGTGCTGTACCTGTTAACACTTAAATCCTTACACTCACTTAGATTTTCACAACTCTGTGTCCCTCATGATTCTTGCCTCCACAATGCTGTAACCATACAGCATGCCTTGCTTCTCTGAGTGCTTCAAGAAGACAGATGACTTACTTTAAATACAGATGGCTTAATTTCAAAAATGACTTTTTACATTATTTAAAAAGTTCCCTGGCACTTTGGTGAAGCTCATTGTTTTACAGAATTAGAAAACCACAGCAGCCCTTTATTTTGTATTATAATTGTGTGATGAGTGGGCTGACAGAAAAGGCCCATAAAGAAAATAATTTTGTTCCCAATAACTTCGATCATAAGCTATGGATGCCTCTTCTTTCTTCCGTAAAAATGCAGCTTCAGAGGTTACAATATTTTGTTTCAGCTGAAGTTTTTAATGGGATAGAGCTGAAGTTTTTAATAGTCAAAATTAGTTTCATCACAGTAAAATCATAAGAAAGACACTAACTAACAAAATACTGTATGTATAGTTGTTGCTTGAAATTATCAGTGATATTAGCTTCATCTATCCTTGCACTGTCAAAATAAAGTTTTTGAAGGAGTGTTTGTTTAGTCCATTTACAGAACAACATACTAAATAATTTAAACTTTTAAAATTAAGTCTCAGAAAATGGCCTTTGAAGTTACACCATAGAAGAACCATTTCTTTACTCTCAGATGTTTAATTGTGAAGATTTTAATTTGATATGTTGAATCTCTAAAAGTTCTACACCACTTGTAATTTTTTCCTGCAACTTTATGTTCACAACATTCAAAACTTTGTTTTTCAAAACTTTATATAAAGTGCACGTAAACATAAAAGTGTATGTAAAATGTTTGCCTAATAATTATTTCTCCAATATGGTGGATATGACTCTCTGTGAACCTTAAAAAATGCATTACCGTAAGACAGACTTTATTATGTTCTCACTATATTCTGCACAGCACTCTCTGCATCATGGAAGATTTGGACAAGCGGACAAGCCTTCTTTTAAAGCATCTGTGATCCCTACTACCTGCCAGAAAGAGAGAGAGACAGAGTTTGACAGGTTTGTGTCTAAAATACATTAGTTTCAGCTCTTCTGCCTGGCATGTTAAAAAAGAGCAGATTAGTCTCATCCATAAATATCACTTTATTTTTGGCAGTTTTTGTGTCTATGTCCTTCTGCTCTTAACTGCTCTTAATTAGACTTCTTCAGATTACTGCAGTCATTTATTTTTGTTAAATTTGACAGTCTGTGTTAGAGACAAAGTTAGAATTATATATAATTTTTTAATGTGAAACAAAGAGACAAGTTATGTCATGATGTTCAGATTCAATATGACTTTAATGAGGAGAACTGAGGAGGGAAAGTCTGACTGATTCATCACTTCGAGTTTTCAGTGGACTGGTTAAAATCCCTGTTTTCCCTCTTTAAAGGGAATTTTTTTGAACTGATTAATTGAGAAACTTACCAGATCAGATTTCTTTAAAATGAAACCAGGCCTTTTAATTACTGTCTTACAAGTGAACCTGCACATTATATGTTATATTGATGATGGTAAAATAGTATTAAATGTGAAAGAAATGTCCTCTGGACCCTGAATAGTCTAAAGAGAGATTAATAGGGAAAGCTCAAAGCTATGGCAAAAGAATATTTTAGACTTTTGTTAGTATAAAATTAATCCGATGACTGGTTCCTGTGAATGACTGTAGAGCAGCATAACATTTAAAATATCTCTTTAAACCATGCAGGAATTTTAAAATCTAGTGCAATGCCCCTTTAAGCCTCCAGTTTAAGGATGGAAAGGAGTAGTAGTAACCAGTCCATTGAAAAACCAAAGTGATGAAACTCATCAGACTTTCTCTCCTCAGTTCTCCTCTTCAAAGTCAAATTAAATCTGAAAATCATGACAGAACTTCTTCTGTATTTTTTTTTTGGATGACCTCATTTAAACTTTGTGTCAACAACAAATACACATACTTTCTAATATGCAAAGAACACCAGGACTGCCAAAAAAAGACATTATGTTCATAGATGAGCTGCCTCTCTGACTAATCTGCTTTTTGTGGGGTGGGGGGGGGGGGGGGGGGGGGGGGGGGGGGGGGGGGGGGGGGGAGGGGGGGGGGGGGGGGGGGGGGGGGGGGGGG
>JBBJLR010000007.1:11961768-11972902 GCA_037577145.1 Brachypetersius gabonensis
CACACACACACACACACACACACACACACACACACACACACACACACACACACACACACACACACACACAAACTACACAAAGAATAATAAAAAAGTAAAATCTCCTTGTGACATTACCCAGAAACAAAACAGAGGAAGTGTGTTGACCACAGCTGAATGCTGTCCAGCCAACTAGCTGACATGCAGACATAAACAGCCAGAAGCAGCTTCTGCCTTTAGTGCCCTTCGTTGTGTGTCATGACTTACGGGCATGTATGAGAGCTCGTTGATCAGAGTTTGATGGGTTGACAGAGGGTGTGAGAGGGATGTGAATTTGACACAAACAAAATAAAAATCGGCGTATTTTCTGCTTGGGTAGATTGTGTTCTATAAATATGAAAGTAAATGCAACAACAACAGAAATGATTAAACTAGGAAATCAGATTATAAATATATCTGTGTCTGTGTTTGTGTGGTGGGGGGTGGGGGCAAGGGTAGTGAGTGTGTGTGTAGGTGTGTGTCTTTGTGACTGTTTATCTCCAAAACTTTATAGAGAAAGTAAAAACATCCCCACTTACCTCTTGAACCCTAGATATTCAGTTCACAACTAGAACCCTAACTGCAGTGTTAATTAAATATCGCCAAATGTACATCAATATAATTCAAATATTTTAAAGCTTATATAATCACGTTTGGATCCTCCACTCTTTGACTTGTATTGTCTAAGACCTTAGGGAAGAACCTCTACTCTGATTCACATCCTCACATATTCATTCAGAACTTGCCTATCTAGCTAACACTGTGAATCCAGGTAAAATACCTCTAATGCAGTTACAATACACCAAATGAGATGCAGCAGTGATCCACTGTATGATGACTCATGCGGGCAGATGGCTATTACATTGAGGTACAGGTTCGTCTATAATCAGCATGGCATGAGAAGGTGAGGATGCTGATAGATGAAGAGAGAGAACTCTGTTTGAATCCCAATCATACAGGAGAGAGAATAATAAAGTCTGCAGCTGAAACACAGGGGTCCCTATTGATGCTGAAGTACTCAGGTGTTCAAGCTAGGCCTTGGCAGATTTTCACTTACATCTCATCAGTAGAATTCTCATTATGGTTTTGGAATGTGTTGCATTCTGCAGTCCCTCACATGGCCCTAAGGAAAAGCAAATAATCACAGAGAACTTTTTAGAATCCTGATTGATTACTCTTATGGTTTCTTGCTGCTGCACTTCAGTCGTACCTCACTAATATTTCAAGGACACATGCTTTTTAATGACATCCCTAGTGACCTCAATCTCAAGCCCAGCTCTCTGAATCATTGCCTCTTTCTGAACACAGATTAAGCATAATGTTGGACCACTAAAAATCTTTTTCTTCTTGAGGCCTGGGTTTCATGTGTAGCCAGAAAATTGTGCAATTAGTCATTTGCCTTAGACAGCTTACTGCTTGGCATTATATTTGTGAGGGGAAAAAAAGTCAGGCTAAATGGTAGTAGGAAGGCTTCCATCTGAATGCCAGGCTCTCCCTGCCTTCTCGCTTGTTACATGAGTCATCCTGCTTCGCTTTAGCAGCAGACAGATTCACACTATACTGAATGACAGTATGCAAAGGCAGCCTTTCCTTTGAGGGCTCAGCCAAACTCTTCAAAGCAAGGACTTTCTCATGTCCACTCTGCTAATATGATCTTATGGGACAGTTTCTCTATTGCAGTCATGTGCTGTCTGTCTGCCTGTGTTATGTGACGCAAAATGTCTGTCATGCGTTCTTAGAAACTTTAAAGGACACTTCACATGCCCCTCTGTATTATTGTTTGGGCTGTTTAGGCAATGGCCAATATTTGGTTGTACACACATGTGATGTGAGGCACTCTACTATCATTTGTTAATTAGTTTAATAGGATTTGCGTCTAACAGTATAGAGAGTTTTGCAGACCTTTGTGTCGCTCAGAAGTCATTTCAGGGATCTACTTGTTTTTAATAGGCTCTGATGAATTTGAAATTTTCTATGCTTAGATGAAGGAGCCTAGATACTGGATATGTACTGATATTGTCAATATGGCCTTCAGCATTCTGAAGGGAATTATTTTAAAAGAATCAAAAACTCTAACAAATCATGTTTGTTAGAAAAAAATCCATAAATTTAAAGTAGTTATTTAAAGGCACAAGCAGTCATTGTAACAAAACTCTTAGCAGGATCCTCTAATTTGGAGTCTTTACCAAAATACTGTAAAATTATGTTACCTTTATGTAAGGTCTAGCTCTTTTTAATTAGCTATGCATCAATTTTGATGAACTTTGACATGCATTTTATGTCTACAATCAATAGTCCTTCTCCTTTGCCTCTACTGATGTTTGAAGATACGGTCCTTTATGTAGCAGCAATGGATATCCAAAATAGAGGAAAGGCCAATTTATTTCATGTCAAACCTTTCAACATTTAAACTAGTCAACTTGCAGTGGGCTAGCCAACCCAATTATTTGTCATTTTAATGCAACCTCTGTGGTAGAATTAAATCTTTTCTGCAAAGAACATACTTTGTTATACTGTGATTAAAACACTGTAATGAATACACTTACACACTTGACCATAAATGTGTTTACTGACCAGCCCAAACATTCCTGACAGTCTGCAAACTTGCTTTGGACATCATTAAGAAATATATTTTTATGATCATTATTATTATCATTTTATGTACAGCGCTTTGTGACTTCCCTATCTGGGGAAATGCTCTATAAATAAACTTAACTTACTTTCTTACTAAGAAAATAAAGACGGAAGAAAAGTGAGGGGTCACAGAAAGACTGAGGCAGGATCACATGTGGACAGAATTTACCCTTTCTCTTTATTTCTGCTTTGACTGCACTTTTACTCTACTCTTTTTTCTCTCTGTCTCTCTCTACTCTCAGCGTTGCTGTTTACTTGCTTACTCTACTGTCATGGCAAATATTAGTACAGTTACTGTAGTTTGCTATTAGGTACTGCAGAATTATAATTCATTTGATAATGGGAATACTATGTAGAATATTTATAGAATTATTCTTGTATATTTTATTTAAGAGTTATACTATACAAAAAAGGGAGAAAAGCTTCAGGAACTTGCTTGAAACGTATGTGGCTTAAGCCACAGGAGTGAAGTATAGGTGCCACCCATGTGCACGAACTATTATCACAAGCAGATAATTGTTATAATTTCCATTTTCATGTCATTGCTGTTTATGGTTAGTGAGTTGGATAATTATTTTTAGAAGTATTTATTCATGTATTTATTTATTAATTAGCCAATCCTCTGCATCTGCCTATTTTGCAAGGGAAAACAAAATGCAAACATCTGTTGTGACTGAAGCTTTGCAACCTTCAAATGTCAGTGTTTATGTTAGGATTGCTATAAATAATTTCCAGCACAGAAAAGTGAATTAGCACCACTGTTATCTTAGATATTAATACATGAATTTTTAAAAATAATTCATCATGGAAAACCTGCCAGTGCAACGGAGGTTTGTCTTTTTAGAACCTTAAGACATGAAGATGTATTGAATGTAATGAAATCAGGAATGAAGGAATCGCTGTCTCCTCCACAGCCCACCTCTTGTTTTTCTTCATGTGATCACATGTTGGTGTGGTATGGTATAAAAAGAATATGGATTATAATACAAGACAATGCTGTAAAAACTGTTAAAAATAAACAGATACATTATTGTATAAATTCTTACATTATTTTACATTATTGTGCACATTCTTTACAGTGCATGATATGCTTTGCCATATTGCTGGCTTTTGGGGACTACATATGCTAGATGGCTTGTAATAACTTAATTTTGGATAGATTTCCTTCTGGAACACTTTCATCAGAAAGAGCATAAACAGGTAAGAAGGAAAAAAAGTTCAGATGATTAAGCAAGACAAATACCAACTGCATGCGTAATACCTCACTTTAGCTAGCACTAATCTGATGCTGTCTGGGAGAAGCATCTATAAATTGCTAACCCATTGCCAGTTCTATGTCACAGTCTTTGGGCTAGAAACCTTGAATGATTCACAACTAGAAATATATCAGCAATATGTTTCCTGGGCTTTTTCTGGATATTGGAGAAGCCATATGCTAATCGGTGCTGTATGCTTTCTAATTGCACTTGGCATGCTCTGGGTTTGAGCTGTCACACTGGTACTGATGTTTTTACACTACTTGTCTCTTGACCTAAGTTTGTTTTCAAGCCATTTAGAAACTGCTCACAGAGTGCATGGCTGATTTAATGGACATCAGTGTGGCCTTTTCTGATAATCTAATTAGGACTGGATGCCCAGTTGGAGGCAACTCATATCCACACACAGTCAATCTGAAGTCCTGTACCCCGTTGGTGGCTCAATCTGTTTTTCACACATGGCGTAATAAATGTGATGCTGAAACACAACAGAATGCCATCCAGATGGGTTTGTTTACGCATCCTCGTCAGGTTTTTTTAATTCTTCCTTTCTCCCTATTTTCTCTTCTCTTTTTCTACATTTTGGTTCTGCACTTTTGCTTTGCCTAATTGTCCAGAATGGACTGGCTGGTTAAAATGTTTCTAAATTTAAATCCCCTAGATTTGCATCTTTGTTATTTTCAAATAAAAAATTCAGAAAGAATTTAAATGAGAACAACTATGCAAAGCCAGCTTGCAACGTGGGGAGCTAAATATTTAGCTATCAAGGAGCAAATTCCTTTTATGCATCTAAATGGATTTAGACAATAATATCACAAAGCCAGTGTTAGCCAGTAATTCAGCACTGTACTTTGTAGGGTGCTTCCTAAGTGGAGCTGTTCACAGCACAGCATGAAAGCCTACAGCCCTGACAGATCTTGCCTTGTCTTGCCTCTCTGCTGACCAGTTTTAGCTTGTTAACTGATCACTTCACAGCCTGCGAATCACAGAATACACACCTGATAATTAAACAAGATAATTACTCAGGCAAAAAGTGACATATTTACCCAGTAGTTGCGACTCTCAACACGACTTTCCCTCCCTCGCGGACTCATGTCTCTGTTGCTATGTGTGAGATGAATATAAAGCAGAACGATTAAAGCGGCTCGGAAATGGAGGGTCCCTGTCATTGACATTGTCATTTAGTACACTTCATGCATCATTTCTTCACTCCTTCATAGACTCGATTGGTCCCCTCTGCCCACCTCACCCATCTTCGAAGCTGATGTCCTTTTGCGGGTTTCCCTCGCGGATGCCTGGAGCTAGTAGGGATTAGAAGTGCGGTAATTGCGGAACAGAGTGAAGGTGATTGTAGAGAGACTCCTCTCTGATCTGTCCCTCTCTTCCTCTCTTCCTCTCCAACTCCGCCTACAGAAAGAACGAGAGCAGAAATGAGTTTGGGTTTATCTCACTGTGCAGGGAGTGCGTTCGCCTCAGCCCAGGCCGCTTCTTCCTCCTCAGGTGCTTTTCACACAACGAAAAACGAGACATGAGTACTGAGGAGCTCTCTATTTATGACAGCTTCTATTCAAGTTGCTACCACTCAGAGATGCTTGCTGGATTTGAGCTTCAGAACACTGACATGGTAACGGACATGCTCAAGGCATACCAAGAAGCTGCAGTGTGATGAGTTTATATTTGTTGTGTGTATGAATGCAAATCAGAGAAACAGCCCAGAGAGTTTTAAAGCTTTGTAGTACAGTGTGAGAAAGTGGCTACAGTTCACAAATGACAATACAATACAAAATCGAAATAACTACTCTACAACTCTTTGGTGAGAAAAACAGGAAAAATAGGTACATGCTATAGTAGACATTTTCTTTACAGTGAGATAAATATTTAAACTTTCAAGAACTGCCAGTCTGCATCCGAGCTCCTTCAGCGGACACTCGGTTCTTGTGACTACACTAGCAGTAATACATTTGATGTGGGGAATTGCTGATGAATGTGTGACAGAAAAAAAAAGTGTGAAAAAAATCTGAACCTTGAAACTCCAGAGCATGAAGGCAACAAACAGCAGAGCAGTGGCATATTACTCAGTATGATCTAACTGAAAGAGGGCCCAAAATGGATATTTAAGTGAAGATTTTAGTGACATTTTCATAGAGCTAGTAGGTTTTAATTTTAGGCTAACATTGTACGCATTGATTTTTCCTTAAAAAAATGGTATTTTTGGAAAAAGAATGAATGTATAACTGCTGAGTCTGAAATTACTCACAGCATGATAAGGTTTGTGCAACGCGTTAGTTTTGTTGTTGAGCTCTTGGAAATGGTAGTGCTCTGCAAACACTAATACAGATGAAATGCCTTCAGACAAATACAAGTTTGTCTTTGTAACTGAACCCTACAGCATTTTGTATGGCTAAACTAACATTTTACGGCCCCCCATGCCCTTTCTCTATCCTGTTCTGCTCCTGGTCATTGCTGGAACATGATAGAGAGTCCATGACCCTGCTCCACATTACAATGCAGATGGTTGGAGGAAATGCAGACTTGACCTTCTGACAGCTCCAAAACACTACTGCTAGAGGAAAACGACATGCATCTCTCTTGTGGGAGCAGTAGAAGTTCTGCCTTTGGCAGCAGAGCTGAAGAGCTGCTGCACTGCAGAACTAACCCAGCTGGGCTGAATTTGGCCACAGTTGACTGATTGTACACAATACGGCACATCAAGGGCCCAGGTCGTGGGAGCGCAGCAGGGGCAACGTGAAAATGTTTTATTTGTGACAGCACTCCAGCCCCAAAGCCAACAACCACAACATTGCTCACAGGAAGCAATGTCAACTTTTGGCCTTTGTTCTCCACAGAGGTTTGCACTGTCAGGCCTATAAGACACTTGAATTTCTGTACTGGACTTTACTGGACTCTTTGGCATCACTTTATGGCCATAATGTGCCTTAATATTGCTAGAGTGATATTGTGTTTAGCAATTTATCAGTCAGCTGTATTTTGTAAAGTAAGTGTAACGAACAATTGTTTGATGGATGATACAAAAGTGGATCACATTGTGTGCACAACGTGATCCACTTTTGTTTCCCTCAAAAGATATGTTAATGATCCCAAACCACACACTCCTCTACTTCTGCCTTCTATAGGACTGAATGCATTTCTAATGGTTGTGTACCATTTTTTGCATGCTATTGTGGCAGTATGCAGTCTGGGATTCAGCCAATATTTCCACAAATCATGAGACATGTGACTAACACAGACTTGCAGTGAAAGCACAATGTTTCCCAAACAGCTTTTAGGAAAATTGAGTGGCCATGTAGATGCATACTGGTAATCCGATTCTACAAAAGACTGTATTCAGATACGACAGATCAGTTCCCACATTAACCTAACAGTGTGTTTATATCTAGGATTGTAATACACGCCTTAAATGTTATTGTGCAGGGTAACTCCAATTGTCAGTGTTCACATTTAGCAAGTTAACTTTTCAGTCATTTTTATTTTCAGTTTATCAGTGTTACTCGAAAGATTAGCCTGTCGCAAACAGCCTGTTTGCTATCATAATGGTCTAAGAAATTTTAGGCTCTTATTGAAGAGCGTTATAATTCGTTGACGCTTCTCAGATGACAGGTTAGAGTTATACACACATTTTCTGTCATGTTCTACATACCCCTGAAGTAGCCTTGGCCACTGTCTGACCACACCATGATATAAAACTGTGTTTCTGCCTCTGCTGAAAGCTTGCTGGTAACTGGTATTTTCTGTTCTATTTGACAAAATAGCGGCAATATTCCTCTCTACCACTGCACAGTATCTACTTCTACAGGAGCTGTAATCTCCACCTTTCACAAATGGCCCAGAGAAGCAGAAACATGCATTAACGTTATTACCACAATGCTTGTTCAACACTAAACCTGTTACCAGTGATGGGTCTGTTTTGCTTCTCCGCCAAAACTAGTATATGCCACTCTGTCATGTGCTGGTCCCTGGGGAAACGATGTCAGTACTGGAAGCAATTCACAAGGACGTTTTCCCCTATGCAGACCCTTTGAACCTGTTGCTGTGCTGCTAAAATGTCATGTTGTGAAGCATTAGTGAATAAATCCACCCCCCACCAATACTTTATCACCCAGGCACATCACTAGCATTCGAAGCACGTACAGCTTCCAGTGTTTTTGTTTACCATGTGCATGTGTTGGTGTGTGGGACTGTAGCCAGTCCACACTTGGGCACACATAAGCTCACACATTTATACCTATAACCTGAGGGCAAAAGAGTCCCTAGCTGACTGATTAGAGCTTACCAGGTGATAGAGTTCAGTGAGAACTGAGTTGCATGTCCAAATGTATCCAGATCCTTCCATTTAGTGAACTGCTTTGATATGGACCCATTGCAGTCAGAGGCATTTAAATACTCACACACAGCTTGTATATTATATATCTATAGAAAAGCTGTGTCAGTGGAATGGGATGCTCTGGAGCAGCTGCACATGAGCCTAAGGTCACCATATCCAAAAGGCATATGAGTCTCACCAGCATTGGGCAGGGGAGCGGTGGAACTGCATTTTCTAGAGTGATAGAGCACCACTGGATCCTGTTACCGTGAGCTATAGAGGCATTTGTAATCCTCATCCTCAAAATAATCATCCAAGTGACCTCACAAACGGTCTTGTGACTGAAAACAATGAAATCCTCACAACAACATTCAAATATCTACCGTAACACATTACTAGAAGAGTACAGGTTATTATTGCAAGAACAAACACTCAATTAATTTTATTCATTTAACAAGAAATGTCAAATGAGCAAGTGTCTACAAACTTTGGATGTATAGGTCTGTTTTCTCGGAGAGGGCTGTTCTAATAAGCGTAATCATGGACAATACCGAATTTTCTGCATCTTGATTGTCTCCAAAGAAACCTTTTAATAATGACAGCAGACACAGCTGAGCAGCTGCTGGCCTGGTGGTTAGGGAGTTGCCCCTGCAATCAGAAGGTTGTGGGTTTGAATCCCAGGACTGTGAATGGCACCACTAAGGACATTGAGGAAGGTACCATCCCACTGCTCCCTTGGCATTGTGCCCAAAGCTTCACTTAAGTGAACGGGTTAAATGTAGAGAAGAACTACAGTAATCCCCCAGTTTTACGTGGATCAGGAGTCACGGATTCAGTCACACAGATTTTTTTTGAAAACCAAATTTTACACAGAAATCCCTTACAATAACGTGGAAACTGCAAATATCCTCCGCCTGTTTTGCTTTTTTGTGGCAATAAATATATTTCACTACCTCGCCACGATGTCGCAATACTTTTGTCCCACGATCTTCCGAGTTGCATATATCGGCGGGGAAAGGGGAGACTTCAAACTCAACAGTTCGGTTTTATTCCCCGAAAACCGTGAGCAGGAGCGCATTCAGGTGCACATCCGTCTTTAAATGCAATCTGGGTGTAAGCTTTTGTCCCGCAACCTTCCGAGTTGCATATCGGCTTACCTACATATTTTGTTTAAGGGTAATACATTAAACTGAGTTTAAAATGACATTAAAGTGTTTTGGGGGCATATTTACGGTTTATACTACAACAACACAGTTTTTCACTATACGCGGGTGACCTGGAACGCAACCCCCGCAAAATGTTACTGTATTTCTAATGACTTATCTTGAGTTTTGTTCTGCTTATGTTTGACTGTCAGAAAAACAGACCACTTTTAGTAATCCATACAAAACTGCCTTGAGGCTGAAAGTAAAGATGTGAGTGAGGGGTGGAAAACAGAAGCCTGAGTAAATGAGCTGCCATTGATTCTGCTTTTAGATTGTAATCAAATCAGTCAGTGGGGTGGATTCAACATTTAGACATACATTAAAATTCTATGTTTGCCTTTCAAAGGAAGCGATTGTTATTTGTGAAAAAAGAAAGCCATGTGATTCATCAGACATCAGACCAGAATAATTACAAAAATAAACCTCTAAACAAACTTCAAACCGGAGTAACAGAAAGGTACAATTGATGGCATAATGATATACTTTAATGACTGACTTTAGTTCAGAATAGTGCATGGAGACCTTGTCAAGTCTAGAATATAATTAGGAGGAGATGTCCATGTCATAAGCTGACTATATGTAGGTGTGAGTTAAACTTGCTTTACAGCGTCTCAGTCCCTCAGTGTCCCCCTTGACAAGTCAGACTACTTGACAAGAGCTGCAGATGGACCTCATGTAGCCCTAGGTCCTGGGCCTAGGGTCAGTGTGTGCTGCCCCAATGTTAGTTAACATAACATCTCCATCCATCTGAACAGAAACTTCATGCACTCTGAGTAGCGGTGTAGCAGTGGACAGGAACACTACACTGCATCTAGGAGCCAGGAGAGGAACCGCAAATGAGGCAACACTCATATTTAGATGTTTCCCACCATGGCCAATCCCTCGCCATCCCTTTTAGCATTCATTAGCCACTGAGGGGCTGTAATTGGTGTGCTGTTACGCCCATTAAACTTTTCACCCATGGTTACAATCACTGGCTCTGCTCCCACGCACTGCAGCTGCTCCCATCTCCACGGTTACAGAGGAACAGAGCACCTCCTTCTGTGGTGACTTCAGGAGAGGTGGTGTGTGTAACTCCAGCCAAGGGCTCTCTAGCTTGCCATGCGCTTATAAACAGACACAACCTCTGGTTTGATATCAGTTTCACTGCTTGTCCATTTTACGGTTGTCAGTTTCCAGTACCTAATGCTTCTTGCAAACTGTCAAAAATGAAGGTTCATAAATGTCCTGGAGGACTGATATGCATCCCAGTTTGATTTCTCTGTTCAAACACACCTGATTCATCTCATTTGTTAATTGTCAGGTTTGGTAAGAGACTTGCACATACATGTCTTAAGAAATACAGTTTAAAAAAAAGTTAAAATTTGTAAAGATTATGTGGAGGTTCCACATGGGGTTTACACCCACACATCTAAAATGGTTCTTGTAAACCATCCATTGAAAGGTTCTTTAGAGAAGTGAAAGTCTTTCCAACAAAATGATTCCAATGACCACTTTTTGGCAGATTTGTTTTTAGAAGTTCTAGGTAAATTATCATTGTTTATAGGTTTTGATTATTTTAAGTACATTAAAACCTATGCATTAAAAATGCCAGTGTATCTCTGCTATATATATATATATATGCACTCACCTAAAGGATTATTAGGAACACCTGTTCAATTTCTCATTAATGCAATTATGTAATCAACCAATCACATGGC
>JBBJLR010000007.1:11973002-11987278 GCA_037577145.1 Brachypetersius gabonensis
TCTCTCTCTCTCTCTCTCTCTCTCTCTCTCTCTCTCTCTCTCTCTCTCTCTCTCTCTCTCTCTCTCCCTCTCTCCTTATCTCTGTATCGCTCTCCCTATCTGTCTTTACTCTTCCTATCTTCTCTCAGTCTTACTCTGGCATTTGCTGAGCAGTCTCTTCACCCCCTCGCTCCATTCATCAGCTTGTTATCTCACTAATTGAGTGCTTAAATGAATCAGGTGGCGCAGACTGTGGATGAGAGCGGGGGAAAGGATGGTGACTCTTTTTGCTGTCGCTGTTCACTGTGCGCTGATACCATTCAAACTGTAGCAGTATTACTATTAAATCTACTAAAAAGCACAAGCTCCTCTCTTATTTTAGGAAACCATGCTCCCTCTCTGGTGGAATGCTTATGCTTAAGTATACCGTATGTATTTTTAATGGTCTTCAGACGAAGGTGCTACCAAGGGTTCTAAGGATCTGTATCATCATTTCTGATCCAAAATGAAACTGTGAATGACTTTAAATAGCATTTTAGGTGAACAAGGGTGAAGAACAATTTATAATTCAAATAATGTCCATCTAAATGTAAAACTGACATTAACCAGCTAGCAAATTAAAAAAACAAAAAAAAAGATCACATGGGATCTGTCCATCAGGGATAAATGGATGCAAATCAGAAACCCATTAGATTTTCTGGTGTTCATTATGTTGTGCAATTTAATATTATTGTCTTATACAGATTTTTAACAACTGTGTGTGGGTTATATCTTGTAGCCTGCTGTGTGGGCTGCATGATGTAGAAGGCTGGGAGCTTATTCATACCTGTGTCTCTGTAAGATTCAGAACTCACTCCACTATAGCCATCACAATTCAAATATATATAAAAAAATCTAACAGTACAGTTTTGCTGAACAAGGTGAAATTTTATACAGCATATATTCAGTGTAAAATCAATGAAAAACTGCATTGCACATACTATATGGCAGGCCTATTCATCTAGCGGCCCGCAGGCCGGATCCAGCCTTTTTGAATTTTTTTATGGCCCGTCAGACTGTCAGGAAATCAGTGAGTGATTCGTGTGATATAATAAAGCAATGGGATTTGGATGATGATTGGCTGGTAGTCCCTGCTTCTTTTGCCAAGATTGGCCAATCTGAGCACAGAAGTTGGCATATTATTAGCCAATCGCAGCCGAAAGAGGCGGGATTTGTCAGAAAATGGGTGTGTTACCTAATGCAGAGCATAGCTGGTGGTAACGAAAGAGAATCCGGCCTCACACAATCAGCGAGGGGAAAATCACAGCGAGGGAACAGTCTTTGTAGTTTTAGCTCATGATGTATCTACTCTAATGACTGTAACGGTCAGAGTTCTCGTTTAGAACAGGACGTGGTTAAAACCCACCCCCATAAACAGACCCGGCATGAAATCACGTTAGCGTGATTTTCATATCCCGTGACTTTCATATCCGGCCCACTTGCTATTGTAGTTGAATAGCCGTGCTATATGGCATAATATTCTGTTATTAGTTTGCTATAATACTAATATGCACTAATATCATGGTAACATGTCCCACTGTCCTCAAATGAATTCTACATTAAACAACACTTAAAAGCTTCAAATTCGACCAAACTGCACATTTTGATAATTGTTAATACATTAATTTCAGTGTCATTTCAGAGTTTATCTAAAAGGGTCCTGTCTTTCTTAAATACCATAACAGATGTTTTATCACTGATACCAGTAGACTACAGCTTAATCAGTCTTTATTTGAGAATAAGTATATTGACATAGTAATGTAGCAGAAATGTGGTATTTTTATGTGACAATGAGAATGTGAAGTCTCTCAATCACAGAAAGAACTAACTTTGTTATGCTCTCCTGGGTGGTATTAGAGGATGGGTTTATAAGTCATCGATGGCTGTTCCTGCCTTTATTTGCACACGAGTAATTCTGCTAGAATCCAATTAGGCTGAAGTTAAAGGGGATTATTGCAGCACTTAGGCCAGCTCTCAGGAGCCTGATTAAAGGGTTTACAGAGCTTTTACATGCTGTGTTGTGTTTTACGGACAGGTTTAAGCCCAATGAGCTTATGGAGATCTAACACACGTGTGTGATGCGTCCTCTTGATTTATTTTCCACCGCTCTTGGTGCCATGATGTTCAGCTGAAAAAAACTTAATGTGCCTCACACCTATTCTCCTCCACTAACTGGCCAGAAGTTAAAATGATGTTGTTTTGGTTGAGTGTGAGCCTGAAGATCTGATCCTGTACATTTTAAATCTGTAATTTTATCAGTAAAAGTGTCATGCTCCTCAAGTATGGCAAAAATTGATGTTACTTAGTATGGTGCTGTCATCCAAACAACTTTTTGCCACTTTTTTTTTCACTAGAAAAGGTAAAGGCTGGAAGACTGTCTGAGAGTTTAGCACCATTTAGAGAAATTTGTTTTCCACTTTTCTTGACTGCTCAAAGAAGCTTTAAGGGGAAGAGGATTCCATGTGATGACGAAGTGAATGCAGCTGTGCCTGTGCCTCGACCAAATATACTTTTTGCTGATGGCATTAGAAAGTTGGCATGATGCTGAGAAAATTGCATCACAAAGGAAAGTAACTATATAAAAAAATGGTATCATTTGGTTTTGAAATTCTTAATAAAAAGAGTTTGTGGACTGATGGAAAACAACCACGAAAAAAATAGTAACTAATGCAAACCATGTAAGTAAATAAGTGTTGTTGGTTTGGTCTGGGCATTGTCCATTATCAAATATAGAGTTGAGTTTTTGGTTGAGCGTGAAATGTGCATTGGTGGTGTTGATTGTCATTTAAATGGGAAAGTTAATAACAGGGTATCTGCATTAGTGCACCATAGGTATGGATAAATCCCCTTTTTTGTTCCTTAAATAGTCAGAGGACGAGACTTACCTGGTCAAACACTTAGCCCAGTGTAGCGTGGCAGATGAACCCAATCGCGTATGGAGCACAAGAGAGTTGCTAGACCACCTTGTTCTAAGAACGCTCCACTAAAGAGTTGAGAACCCACGTTCTCACACACACACACACACACACACACACACACACAGTGAGTATAAAGAATAGAAATACACCGGAGTACTCACAGTACCAGCTGGATGGGAGTCATAGGCAGTGACTGGGCACTGGTACCTACCAGCTTCCTGTTTAAAGACCCCGTGAGGCACATTTTTAAAAAAAATAACATAAACCCTTACCATTCCATGATTTTTATGCTTAAATTATGATATAAAATTACTGAGAAAATAGCATGTAAAGATTGAATCATTAAATGCTATTTTTTATGGGCAAGCTGAAAGAGGAGTTTTAAAACTCAGGATATCCGGTATTTCATCATGAATTCTATTCATTGTTAACAAACATCTGACAGTATTTTCATAATTTTTGTGAGATTTTGACCATTCTATCCTTTTTGTTTTCCAGCAGAATATATGTCAGGGACATCCCAGTTTCTGAAGACCATCACATGAATAGATATGCGGTTCAAGTAGTTAGTTACATCAGGAAGGTGTGTTTAAGGATGCAGTCCCACAATGGGGGGAATGTTCTGTTTTTGCATTCGGTCCAGACCTCTTCTTCCCCTTAGGCCCAATTTAGCATCTTTCCCTCTGGGCTCCCTGCAGGATCGGCAGTAAGGTAGAACAACAGCAGTGATATCTCTTTCCTCTTTCCTGTTTCGGTAATATCCGGCTGGAGCTTTAAGCCCTGTAGGCTCGGAACCTAGCTCCCAGCATGCTCTTGTGATCCTGCCCCCTTCCAAGAGGCAGGAAGGTGTTTTGCCCCTTCCCCATGGATCGCACATATGTCCTGGCCTAAGTGTGCCAGTCATCTGACGCAGGCCGCATCCCTCATCACCGTGGCAACCTCAGCATTGATGGAACATAAGGGAGTCACGCAGCATGTTGTTTTACAAAACTCTGACCCAACAGCTCAGGCAAGGTCAACACAAACAGACAAGTCAGCATTTACACAGCTTCATACATGACATCACACTAGTGCTGATGCATCCACGTTACACCCTCACAGTGCAGAGCACTGCCAGATTTTCTCTCTAGCCTGACATTTTCATTCTCGTCTTTCAGCCTCAAAGACACACAGAGCCGAACATCTGACAAATCTGAATCTGGAGTTCATCACTTTACTACCTCACAGTGGAGTTGCATTTCCTGACGTTCTAAATGTAATGGAGCATGAAACATGGGGGTTTTGTCATTCAGTTTGATTCTCTTCTGAAGTAAACTGCATTCATGTTTACTCTGGAAAATAAGTGCCTGTCCCATCGCAGGCAGTACAATCCACTACAGTGTGGACAAATGTAAGCATGGAAATAAACATAAACTCCAAAACACGTTTTCTTTTGGAACATGATATATTTCCAAATGCCATCAGGGAGAGTCTTTGAGCCAGCTCAGCATTTTCAGCCAGTGAGAGATGGGCATGGTGAAGGTTAATATTCTTTTGCCCCCAAACCGACTGACCTTGGTGTCAAAAATCATAAGACATGCCAAAATACAAACAAAAATACAATGAAACTTAATGGAAGAATGTGAAAAAACAAAAGCATTGTATTCTCTAAATAATGTGCATAACCTAACGAGGTTAAAAACATCAGTTCTGAGCACTACCCACTAACCTTGCACTGCAGAGGACAAAAAGGGGTTACTGTCCAAAAGCACAGAGGGAGGGAGAGAAGAGAAGGAGGAGGAGGAAGCTAAAGGAAATGGCTAAACAGTGGGGGAGTGTGATGTAAGATATAGAGGGAAGGGAAAAATGAGGGAGTGGACATGAAAGGATGGATTACAACCGACCTTGTAGCGTTATGGAGGTCAAAGAGAGAGGGAAAGGCGAAAAAGGGGGAAAGGGCTCTCACACGTCTCCATCTTTCTCCAGGGGCTTCATAATGGCATTTTCTTGTTTTCACCGAAGACTGACTGTCAGCGAGGTGAAAGAGAGGAGGAAAGGTGATGAAGGGGATAAGGACATTCACACATCTCCATCTTTTTTCCAGGGGCTTTATAATAGCATTTCCTTGTTCTCACTGTAGTTGGGCGAGTCAAAGAGTGGTTGAGATGACCCACCACTGCTCACTCACACACTGCATTCCTAACAGACATGTCCACACTCACACTTCCTGTAAATAATCCCTAAATGCTGCCCTGTCTGCTACATGGTTTGTTTTTCAGTGACAAAGATTACACAGAATGAAGCACATTACACTTTTATTGAGTCTAATATGTTCATGATGTCCACATAAATGAAATGCATTCCAAAACAGTTCTCAAAATCACCCATAAAATAGTACTTACACATTATAACTTATCTCCAAGTACTTCATTACAGCACTTCTACACTTAGTCAGCAGGGGCAACAATGTATTAATAGTCAGCTGCTCACTTGCTACAGAGGTCAAAATTGTAGGCTCTCATTCAAATACAGCTTTGCGGAGCCACTTAGTTGATAAGGGTGTGAGATGAACAAATTAGAATTATCATTTAATTTATCACAATCAGAATTTTCTTTGGTCGAGGTGGGCGTTTCCAATTCTCAGCCATTGCCAATCATTTAAAGTGCTCCCACACATGTGATTTCAGACATCTCTGCTATTTTAGCTTCAATGGCTGCTTGAAAAGGGTTGCAGTCAGCTGGCTCTGAGTCGAGGTGACTTAGATGCCTCTACTAATCCAACTGTTATATATAAACACTTATTTATGTTTAAACATACAGTAACAACTACTGTCCTTTTAAAGGCTTTGCTTCTGAAGTGTGTTGTTGTTTAGACTAAAAATGTGGTTTGGAAACATGGAGATTCTGAATATAGAAAGATTTGAATATGAGTGTATTGAGAACATACAAGTACAAGTTATTTAGGCCTGCTCTATCTTTGTTCTTATTGAAAGTATTTAAATCTAGCATATCTAAATTTGGATGGTATATAAAAGATATATCTCAATATTGGCCTTTTGTAATTCCACAGTTTAGTGATGACTTATTTACCTTAACAGCTTGCAATCTTTGTCAAAAGCCATTTTCAGCATGACCACTTAAAGCAATTGATGACCAGTCACAAACTGTGAAAGAACACAAATGCTGCAAAGGTCTGCGGCTAAACTTTTACAGTTTATGTAGTATGTAAAAGCAACAGTTCTCCGTAAGGCCTTTTATTCACAGAGCTCTAACGCATTTGTGTCTGGAAACTGGAATGACTTTTATTGAAATGGCATGGTGGAGGCTTTCTCAGTCAAGTAGTGACATGTTTACTTATGTTTTAAAGCACAATGCAGTGTGACTGCAGTTGTCAAGTATTGCATAGTCAATACGAATGAAAAGCAATCAGGTGCCTCATCAAAGACAAGAACACCCACTCTCACAGTGAAAGGCTTTGTGCTCTCCAGAAAGATCAATACTGAGCAAAGACATCTCTTTCTCTCTCTTTCTTTCTCTCTCTCTCACACACACCCACCTATGTGCAGACACACATTTACAGAGACGGTCTCGTACCTCAGGATTTTCAATCAACCGTCTCTATCAGTACTCCTCGCAGTTTTTTCAGGCATTCTAAGCCACAGGTTTCTGTCTTTCTATCTGAGCTGTGTGTTCTTAAAAGACCCTCCTCACCACCGCCTATCTAACTCCAGCAACTCTGAAAGAACGGTTGAAGTCTAATCATAACTATCTAACAGAGCTTTTCTCTGTCTGTCTCTCCAAAAGAAAGGTCATGCATTGTGTAGTCACGGCGCAGTCTGCACGCAACTAAAGACTTTCTCTCTTATCATTCCTGCTCCGTCCAGATTCTGGGAAGTACTAATCCTCTAAAGGGATGACATTGACTTGCTGCATTGATTGTGTGTTTGTCTGAGCGAGGGAATTCCTCCGGGATGGCGGGGGGGGAGGTGTTCCTTCACTGCCTCAGTGAATTTGATAACATTGTTCGTATGCTGCGTCCTCAACCCTGGTTCTGACCTCCTGTTTTTTTAGCCAAACAAGATTGCTCCATTCACATGGTAAAACATAGTAGATGCGTGAGCCAGGTAGGGTAAAGAATCAGGGGTGTTCTGCACCCATGTCCTACAAAAGAGCCCACCTCTTGCCCAGGTTCATGCCCAGTCAGTGCATTATGATACATTTTAAAATATCACCACTGAGATGCAAATGTTTCAGTTTCTTAAAAGTGGGAAACATTAAGATGTTGACATTGTGGTAAACTAAATCAGTCTTGATAGACACTCCTAGATATGTCATATACTTAAAAGAAGATGCTGTTGTAGCTTTAAGTAAGATGTGTATACTAACTGCTTATATTAAACTGTACATTGTTTACTGCAAAAAAAAAAAACAATTCCGTGTGATACAATTAAAAGCAATTCCACTGACTGGTAGGTTTCTTTATAATGGTGATGATAGGAACCAGAGGTTGGTCTATAACATGTATGTTTATTTTTATTTTATTGTCAAAACATCAATTAACCAGGCGCAGGAGTTGTATATGCCATGTTGCTGATTGTAAAATAATTACAGATCTGACAGTGGCTAGTCTTTGGAGACTGTTTATCTTATCATGCCCTGCATTTACCATTCTGGCATGAATTTAGATTTGAAAAAAAAAACAAAGCTATCACAGAACAATGCCTCAGGCATCAGGTAAAATATTCATAACCATGTCATAAAATTCTTGGAGGTAGTGTTTAGATGCAATAGAAACTTCAGACATTTCTTTTTCTACTATGAGCAATTCTGACTCTGTAAATGTTTTCTAGAAAGGAACATTTAAAATCAAACCTCTCTTAATGACTTTGCTTATCTTTTAATTTAATTATGAAAAAAGAAATTAAAAATGTTTTTCCCCTTTAACATAACATTTTACATTGTAACAGTTCTTTACTTCTCCCCCATATTGTCCTTTCTCTGAGATGACCAGTCCAAAAGAGAATAAAACAGATGCACCAAAAAACAACAAAGCTGCATTTTGCATCCTCAGTGAATCTAGTCAGTACTGAAGTGAGAGCATGTATGAATTTTTACCTCCTCCCTAATTTCCTCTTGGACTTGCACGGTAAATAAAGCTATGAAAGAGTTAATATGTTTCAGTCCAAAGAGCCTGGTTTATGCATTTTCTCTCAGCTCATCCCCTACACGCTGCTGGACCTTGCACGGCCCGAGCAGCTGCAGCGGGAATTGGGTCAAACCTGTCTCCCATGTGTGCCTTGCACACTCGCAAACACATGCTCACACATGCACGCGTTGCTCATCACAAGGGTCAGCACGCTAGCCCCCCTCTCTTCTGAGGGGCCTGCACCTCTGCCATGATCCAACCTCCACGTCAGCAAAGACGTCAGCCCTGGGTGGCTGAGTACGGCTCATAAACAAGAGCACAGCAGTCACAAACACAGCAATAAACCATAACACGCACTTTGGCTGTCAGCAGAGATGAGCTGTATATCCAGCCAGAGCCACTCCAGCTTCAAGTTTATCTGTCACCAAAACAAATAAAAATTAGTTGCGACATCACTGGAGCAAGCACAAATAATAACTTTTTTCTAAAATGTCTTTGTTACTGAGCACAACTGATGGGTTTCACATGTTTTGTTACTCTGCTGGACACAGTCAGTGATGTTCACGCTCATGTATGTATGGATGAACATGACATAAATTTTTGGGTCATAAACATTTACATGAGGCAGTAATCCATAGTGACCCAACGTGCAATATTTATTGGGCCTTGAGACACAATGCCTTGATGCTATTTTTACTCCGCATAAAACCTGAGGCAACAAACTATAACTCAAATAGGTTTTAGTTGACTAGGAAAGTGTGCATATGAGGTACATTAAAGTTCTCCCTGACCATTTCAAGTGAAATGGCAATGACATTTAGGAAAATAGGTTTTAATATTACTTCTAAAAATTGATTGATTTGTACTTTCCTTCTAACATGATGTTCTTGTGTTTGACCATAGATTGCGATGCCTTGTAAAACAGCTGGAGCGGGGCGAGGCCTCTGTTGTGGACCTGAAGAAAAACCTGGAGTATGCAGCTTCTGTGCTGGAGTCAGTGTATATCGAGGAGACACGGTAATGACAACACCTCAAGCTCTCAGCATTTATGATACAATAAGGGTTTAAATTGAATGGTCTCAAAAGGCTCTTATGTGAAATGAATGCATCGACTCAATGCCATTTACTCTCAGTAACCCATCAGACCCCTCTTTCCATCTTCAGTATTGTGGAAATGTACTCAGAAATGGCTCAGGGCCATTAGGCCAAATGTAAATGTTATTGAGCTCTCTAAACAAAAGCATGGGCCAGTCATGCTCTAAGCCTCAATGTTATGAGATGGAGGGGAGACAAGTGAATGACTGCATGTGTTCAGTGTTCTAATCTGACCACACATCTCTTGTTTCTTCTGTATGTCTATACCACTTGTGTGAGCTCCCCTGCTTGGAGCCAATCTGTCTTGCATGGCCTTGAATGTGATTTAGAGTGACGTGAGTTGTCTGGTCATTCCCTGCAGACACTGATCACCTCCTCTCCTTTGTGTCTATATGTGTGTGTTTGACCTCCTGCAGGCGATTGGTTGACACAGAGGATGAGCTCAGTGACATCCAGTCAGACTCGGTGCCTTCGGAGGTGCGGGACTGGCTGGCCTCCACCTTCACAAGGCAGATGGGGCTGATGCTGAGGCGGTCGGAGGAGAAGCCACGTTTTCGCAGCATAGTCCACGCTGTACAGGCTGGGATATTTGTGGAGAGGTTTGTGGGAATGCAAGTTTGGCCTTAATTAACAGACATTTAGGAGTGGATATACAATATTCATTCCGCTTACATTTTGCATTAATATGTACATGGCCCAAAAATTGATTATTCAGCCTTATACAGCAGTTTTACACAAAACAAAAAAAAAACAACAATTTAATGGCGTACAAAACTTGCACAATGTATGTGCCATATACATGAAAAATTAATCCATTGGATCAGATGGATAGATAGATTAGGAACTGCAAATGATTAAATACTCCAACCAGTTGTGCAACTAGCAGCCAGTTTTGTGTGAAAACATAGAGGTAATATCTCAAAGGAATGAGGCAAGGTTGCTGCCTTTAACAAAAGCAGTGATCATGGTGGATGTTTAGAGGCACAGGCCTGCTAGATTTGAAGAAGGGATGTTTTCTGGGACAAATGACTCCTCTGTGGAATGTTTTATTAGAAAATTATTTAAATTACAACGGCATTATTTATTTGTCACTGAACTTTTTCTTTTGCCCCTAGCTTCTTGATGGCTCTGCTATTTGATGGCTATATATCTGCAGCTTTAAAACCACATGTATTAGTCAAAGGCAAAGAAAACTGAGATCTAGGGAGCTAGAATCCTACCTAAGGTTTGTTCCAGCTGTCTCACTCCTCTGATTAGCTCAGACCATAACAGAGATGACCAGGGAGTTGTAAAAGGTCCTGAGGAGGATTTTTACTTTCTCTAGTCTTCTGGCCACAGCACTGCAGTGAAATAAAAATTAAAGAATAGATAAATTAAATTAAGAATAGTCTGATCTGATGAATATTTACATTCAATCATAAAACTTAAAAAAATGCCAAACAAAAACATGCCAGACGGAGTAGCATCAGTCTTGACTGCATCCTGTAACTTAGCAACAACAAACGAACTTAATTCACAGCATCATCGCAAAATATGACTTATTGTGGTTGTGGCCTATTGATGGAGTAAAAGAAAAGTTGCATTCTGGAAGGAAATTTTCCATATCGAATGTCCATGCACTGTTAAAAAGGACGTTTTCCTGCTTTCTTTTCTACCTCTGTGTCTCTCTATGTGCTGACTGCCTTTCTGATTGGTGTGTGTTATCTTTCACTGACAGGATGTACCGACGGACGTCCAACATGGTGGGATTAAGCTATCCTCCCAGTGTGATCACAGTACTGAAGGTACGAGTGGGTTTGGGCCATGGGCTGACTGACAGGGCCTCAGACACCTGCCACTGGGCAGCCTTCACTGTTATTACCAACCTCCCACATGAGCTCTAAACTGATCTCTGTTAACCCCTCAAACTCAAATATGAGCCCACAATTCAGTTCCTCACTCTCATAATGAACCTAATAACGCATAGTAGTTACGAATAAAAAGACTTAACATTAAAGCATCAAGGGCTCAAGGAGTAATAAACGCATACTATATATAGTGCTGTGGCAATCTGCGTGGAAAATAGCTACTCACCTGGGAGACGACAGAATTGCAACCTCTGCCATGCAAACAAAGCTGTTTAATGAACCAAAGTGCAGAATTGATCTTTCACTTCACCACCTGGATTATATTAAATCTGCTGGGTGAGACAGAGAGTAAGGATAGTTCAGCTATATTACAGATAAATACTAGGCATTATGACATTATTATATAGGATATACTCTTCAAAGACTGTATTTTATCTAGCTGGGGGCATAGTGGTTGACATCAGAAGCTCATGGGTTTGAATCCCTGGACTGCTAGTGACACCACTGAGGTATTCTTGAGCAGGGTACTGTCCCCCAATCTGCTCCCTGGGCGCCCCTCGTGAGAGCCAGCCCACTGCTTCATTTGGAGAATGGGTTAAGTACAGAGAAACAGTTTACATTGTTCACAATTTGTGCTGTGCTGTGGTGTGTTCAGGTGTGACTATAAGGGGCCACTTTACTTCACTTTTCAACTCAAGCTTAATGACCCCACCCACCTGCTCTGCTAGCACCCTGTAGCAAAGTCATATTTAGATCAATAAGGCATTATCTGCATCTTTCAGGGTCATTTCAGTTTGTACATATCACATATCTGATCTTCACCTGTAAAAACACATGAATGAGTTTACCTAGCGTGGGCTTGGACTGAATATGACTGTTTTAGACTGTGATGTCCTACTGGCTGCTCTGGGCTCTGAATCGTGGATCTAATTCTCTGGGCATGAGCAATAGAACTATGGTAGTCTGACCCTCTCCCCAGGGGCTCTTTAAACCTCTTTCGGCCGACAGAGACTGAGCGCAGGAGAAAACTTCCAATTTTGACATTTAAATCTTTAATGTCCCATATTTCAGACGTTCTCTGTGCTAGCCCTGTCAAAGGTATACAGATCTTTATTTCAGTGCGTGGGGGAACCGGGAGAAGGAGGGAAGAGGGAAACGGTTCAATAAATTAGCCACAGGCATGCGTGCTGTAGCTCTGTTCTCGTACATTATTACTGGAATTAATTTAACAAATCCAGCAGCTCCTACAGGGGTTTCATAGAATGTTCAGTCCGAGCTATTCTGCTCTCTCTTTCTCTCATCTTGACTGTAATGATGATCGGCTTGTGTACAGATACACATTTCTCATTTAGAAGTGCGTCAAAACCCATAACATTGGAAAACATTCATAAGTTGAATGTCTGGTAATATGACAAGATTTTACACTTTTCAGCCATATTTATGGATCCATTTGTTATTCATATGTTTAAAAAAAAGGAAAGGGCAGCAGATATTTACAAATTATTTAACAAAATAAAAATATCTAAAATTACAAAATTATAAGGACTTACAAGGTCTTAGTATATAGGAAATGTAGGAAGCAATAGGAATAAGTCCTTCATCACTAATTTTACAATCAGATTTCATGATATGATATTATCTTTGCTGACTACAGTATTTTCACATAAAATGCAACTGCATCATCTTTAAGTGACTGACTAGTAAGTCTAATTGTGCTTTTATTTCAGCATGTGGATACGTGGTCATTTGATGTGTTTGCACTCAATGATGCAAGTGGAGATCATGCACTGAAATTCATTTTTTATGAACTTCTCACCAGATATGACTTAATCAGTCGCTTCAAGGTAAGATATTAGCCCCTACTGTCATTCAGAAGTTCAGTATTAACTGGATGTGATAAGTGTGCGTAGCTCCTTTTAAATAATATAAGGTGTATATTTCGGGGATGTTCTTTACAGTATGCTGTGTCAAACACAAATATAACTGCATGTTTTATGTCTGTCATAATAACCAGGTCCATTTCTAGCTATAAGCCAGGGAGCTCAAGATGTTTTTTGTGCTGTTTATTTCATATTATTTTTTGAAATCATTGTGAGTCCATATATTTTCTTGTGTTTTTTCTTTATTCAAAAAATAAAAATCTTTGTCTTGTTCTACTTCTGTATATAATTGGTGAGGTGAGGGGGATGTGAGTTCCCTAAAGTAGGATGTCACCAAACCAAACATTTTGCTACCTAAACATGCATTAAAGTAAAGAGTGTGTTTTCTTTATACCCTAAAATAAGCATTTCAGATTGTTGTGACAGTGACAATACACCCATCAGTCATAACACTAAATCTAAAACCCAATACAGTTTAGGTAGACCTTTTACAGGTGTCCAGACCTTTGAAATCCCGTAAAAAAAGGTCGAGGTGTGCTGTGGTATCTGACACCAAGACATTAGCAGCTGATCCTTGATGTCCTGTAAGGCATAAGGCACTTGAGGAATACATTTGCCCTTGAGGAATACAAGGGGTGTACTTGGTTTGCAGCCATGCTTAGGTATGTGGTATATGCCAAAGTAACATCCATATGAAAGGAACCCAGAGACAACATTACCAAGAGCACTGCTTCTCTTGGCTTGCCTTTGTCCCATTGTGCATCCTAGTGCCATCATTTCCACAGAAAAGCGGTGCACAACACTTCCTTCCATTTCTCCATGATCCAGTTTTAACGTTCAAACGAACTCACCAGTCTGCCGCTGTGCAGCACCAAACATAGCAAGCTGCAATGCATTATGTATTCTGAAACCTTTCCAGCAATGTTTGCTACAATAACTTTTCTGTGGAATGGATATATCAGTGAGACTTGAGTGTCCAAGACTGTCACTGGTTCACCAGTTTCCCTTCCTTGGACCAGTTCTGGTAGATACTAGATACTAAAAACACAGCATACCAGGACCACCCCATAAGACCTACTGTTCTGGAGATACTCTGACCCCAGTCATCTAGCAATCAATTTAGCAGGGCTGCCCACTCTCATTAAATGAGCGTGAGACAAAGGCGTCTCACTGTCTGCACACGCTCTCACGCCATACCTCTGATTTCTCCTGCAGAACACCTATTTTCTCTACTGGCTCTAGGTTGCCCATTTTGCACACTCATCTACATTAGGTGGCTCACCTAATTATGCAGTAGTCCTGCAAATGAAGAAGCACCCCCCACCCCCCGCACGCCAGCTAAGGCAGCAGCAACCCCCCCCCCCCCCCCCCGTTCACCGCTCGGCCACACACC
>JBBJLR010000007.1:11987979-12006512 GCA_037577145.1 Brachypetersius gabonensis
CCCCCCCGTTCACCGCTCGGCCACACACCCCAAAATCTTATGCCAAGGTGTTTGGAAAAGTTGGCAGCCCTGAATTAGCCATTGTTAAGGTCACTCATATCCTTATACTTATTTATTCTTTCTGCTTCCAACATATAACGTTCAAACACTGTGTAATGGGATGTTAATGAATTGATGTTAATTACTTTGCCTGTCACGGGTTTTGATGTTATGGCTGATAGGTCTGCATTCAAACCAAGACAAAAGCTCAACTATAATTAAACAGTAATTCTTATCACATTTTTTCCTACCACACACAGAATTGCTGAGTGATATACTGACAAATTTTCCTTTCAATCCCTGTGCTTTTTAAAACTCAGATCCCTATTTCTGCATTGGTGTCATTTGTGGAGGCTCTGGAAGTGGGTTACAGCAAGCACAAAAACCCCTACCATAACCTTGTTCATGCAGCAGATGTAACTCAGACTGTACACCACCTTCTACTGAAGTCTGGCATGGTGGTGAGTACAGCTAAGGTTATGAAAACTGCCACCTGTAGAAAACTGCACCACCTGTCAAAAAAACTTTAAAACACTTACTTCCTTACTTACTTCTCTTTATGTAAACAAATATGGACTATTTTGCTGCAAAGCAACCTTTTGCATGTTTATATTTAGGTGTGCACTGTGCCTGTGCTTGTGTTGGGAGGTGAAGCACCCGCTGTTTTTCATTAGGGCTGACAGCGTAGGCTTCACTTAAAAACATAGCGTATGGACGGGTGCCTCTGTGGCATAGAGGGGGCAGTGTAAGCACTTCACTCCAACCTCATCTCACAGGCACCTATCGATTGGGAGTTAATCTCCCTCTGCCTCCCTCCAAATCAGGCCTGGTACAGCTAGAGCCATGTTCATTAATCCCTCAGTGATATGTGTCAACATCATATGGGCATTCCGATGAATGATGGTGATGCATTGAGTATTATGTATTATGTATTATGTATTGTTCGGGGGGTTATATGTCAGAAAGCTCTGACTATGGTTAAACCTCTTCTACTGCAAAAGGGTCAGTACGTCCTGAGTAATGCACTATTTAAATTGAAATAGCCATTATTAACTTGGCATCTTATTTTTGCTTATATTATTAAAAACTTGCTTGTGTGATGTTTTTAGTTTTGGTAATAAAATTATTGATAAAGATATTATTTTTAAAATACCAGTCTGACAGAAATTCCCCAAGCTATTCTGTGAGCCAGCATGGCAGTGACAGCTTATTGCTGGAGCTGACTGTACTGTGCCGCTCGATACAATTTCACTAAAGTCGAACTGAACAGAAAGCGCATAAGAAAAAATAATTGTTCCATGTTCACATAATGACTTTGGGGGTTCAGTTGGTTCTACAGATTTTTAGAGCTGTGGGTCCATGCTTTTAGCTGCTGTGCTTCTTTTCTTGCAGCATTGGCTAACAGAGTTAGAAATCTTCGCTATGATATTTGCAGCAGCAGTACATGATTATGAACACACTGGGACCACTAACAACTTCCACATACAAACCAGGTATCATTTTACTGTCACTAATTGCAGAATTCAGTATAACATCAGCAGTTTCTTCAGTTTTATAACATGTCTGGTTCATGTTATTTCTACTTATTTCACTAGGTCAGATGCAGCCATATTGTACAATGACCGCGCAGTGCAGGAGAACCACCATGTGAGCGCAGCATATCGACTTCTACAGGATGACGACGAGATGAACATCCTCTATAACTTATCAAAGGATGACTGGAGGTGAGAGAAATCAACTGGACAAATGGTCTAGCAATACTCCACCAACAGATGGTTTTTTTGGTAGCAGCTGTTGCAAGACAAAAGTCGCAGTCAACTTTATGAATTCATTCTGGAGTTTGAATTCCTTACATAATACTGAGCTGGTCTATGTTGTTGTAGCTAATCAAAAAGTTCAGGTTGGAAATGACAATGAGTTTGCCTTCACACATAACAATTTGAAATTGATAAAAACAAAAACGTATTCTTTTTACAAAACAAATTGTGAGCAGTCTTTTAAGCCTGTCCATTCTTACAACATTCTGTAGGTGGTTTTTGGATATGTCTAGTACACAGTGCAAGATAAATAAATGAGCAATTTTTTAAAGTCTCCTCTGTGCCTTTTAGAGAGTTCCGGACCCTTGTGGTTGAGATGGTCTTGGCCACTGATATGTCCTGTCACTTCCAGCAAATAAAGGCCATGAAAAACTTCCTCCAGCAACCAGAGGCGTGAGTGTGTTACCATCTTACACAGCAGAACTACTAATATCAGAGCAATGCCGTGTTGAAGGCCTTTATGAGCCTATTAATCCTGGCTCTCCTCTGCAGGATTGACAAACCAAAGGCATTATCCCTGTTACTGCATACTGCAGACATCAGCCATCCTGCCAAAAGATGGGATCTGCACCACCACTGGACCACCTCGCTGCTGGAGGAGTTTTTCCAGCAGGTCAGTGCCCTGCCCCCACTTTTTTAACCAGAGTAAATACCAAGTGAAGCAAATCAAGCTTAAGGTTTCTCTGAAAAGTGTGATTTTGATGAAGAGAGAAGATTTTGATTAATTCTGATAGTTTGGATAACACTGGCTTCAGCTGCAAGGTAGAGAAAAACTTCAACCAGACACTGCAGACAGACACAGACGGAGATGAAACAAATACACAGTATGTAGCCTTGTCTGATGCAAGTTCAACATTACAAAAATCAAAAGGGAAAGGAACTGTAATCTTGTGTACTACATTCTTTTTAACTAAATATGGAAGTATAGCTGGATAAATTATTACCATTTTGTTTCATTTTGTTTCATCATTTCATTGTTCTCCTTTTACACCACTATGTACGGGCATCATGGGCAATGTGCATATTTCATATCCTGTCAGCTAATATAAACATATTCACAACAACATGAAAAATCAAGCAAGAAAAAGTTTTTCATGTCCTTGTAGATTGATTTATGTTGTGAGAGGACAACCCCCCTACCTCTGTGTTAGAATTGCCACTTGATGTCGGCCTTCGAAATTAGAGTTCCCTGCTTGCCACCTGATGCCATCCTGATTTGAATTCATGCAGAAGTCTGGCGGGCTTGTGATTATTCTTATTGCCAGCAACACAGCTAAATGACCATGACTGTCACTTAAAGTGACGTGACTGCCAAATAATTTAGAACACTTTAACTGGCACTGTTTTTGCCTGATAACAGAGCCAAGAATTTAGTGTTGTTTTTCTGACAGCGTGACATCACTTGTGTGTCACAAACTACTGGGTTGTAAATGGAAAGGCAAACCCAGACATGCTGCCCTGCACCAGACTGGCTCCCTGTAATCCTGCAGAGTTTTCAAGTATCAGTGCAAACGAGGTATTAGTCAATCATAATCATGGTCTCATTCTGACAGCATATACTGCCTCATTCCCTATTCAGCCATCATAATCTCTCCCCAGTGTTCTTTAATCTTCCTCTTACTTAATATTCTGCCGCCATTCCAAACAGTTTACTTCCAGGAGAATTGGTCTCATCAGATCTCAGCCCATTCTCCTGTTAACAAGGAGATTGGCCAAAGGCTTTATTACTCTCGATCTGAGCCTGTCGGTCTTCTATAAAACCTGGTTTGCTCCAAAGCAAATCATTTTAAACCTTTATTTTGTGGTGTTCAAAATTCATCAGTACATCCGTTTACTCCCCTGGAAGATTTCCTTCCAGTACATCATGAATGCGCCGAGAATGGTTTTCTTTTCTGTTGAAAGAGTGGCAGGAAGTAGAAGAGGGAGGAAAGCACAAGGCAAATATTTATAACACAGTATTATACAATACTGAATCAATAGATAACTACTCTCTAGAAGAAAATTTACAGATTTATGTCTCAAACACCCACAGACGACTGTATCTTTCCTTTCCACACCGCAGTATCAGCAAGCCACTTTTTTTCAGCTTAATTTTCAACCAAATCAAAGTGGATCCAATTTTGGCCCTAGCTCTGTGTGATTCTACCGCTGGGTATCTATGCTAATGCGACAAACTAATTAACGTCTCATTGCCTGAAATGAAATAGCATTTTGTTCCTGCTGCTCTTCTTAGGAGTCCAAAAATTAACTTTGATTCATTGATGTGCAAACGCAATGTCTAATCAGTCCGTTCCAAGGTACACTGCCACTAATCGTATTAATAGAAATGTCAGGAGCAATGAATTAAATAGCTAAACAAATCTTTTTCAGCATGAGAAAATTTATCTCTTTAGCCTGCCAGTTTCCCACCATCCCCCCCGAAGGTCAGTAGCAACACGCAGTGAAGAGTCCTGACAGAAACATCTTACACAGGGAATTTGCACACATTTGTTCAACAGTCAACTTTGTTTCGAATTTACAGAATATTTACCTGTTGGACCAACACAGGAGATCAGAAACAACAAATATTCTTTTAACACATGATTTGTATTAAAATGGTAAGTTGCTTCCAAATGGCCTCAGGAAATACAGAGATAAGGTAGAAAGTGCACTATCTGGCGAAAGGTATATAGAAACCCCTCTTAATTACTGAATATCAGATGTTTATGTCCCAACCTTTGCTAACAGGTGTTCACATGAATGGGCACATGAAATCCAACGACATACTTGTGCAAGTCCTTCCCAGAAGAAAATGGTTTCATATAGTGGCTAAGAAGTGGCGAACTCCATATTAATGTTCAGCGTCTTGAAATTGGATTTTCTGTAAGCTTATAGGTGTGGTGGTCAAGTATTCATATACTACTGGCCATATATTGGATCAAGAAACAAACTCTCATATATACAAGGCTTTTATGATACAAGACAGGACCTTCAAATAAGAATTCTTCACACTGTTTTAATTCTAACAATTGAATTAGCTGTAATTCATAGTAAGAATCATGCAATCAGAAAGTTGTGGGTTAAAATCCTAAATGCTAGTGTCATCACTGAGGCACCCTTGAGCAAGACACTGTGCTCCTTGGGTGCCCCTCGTTGGTAGCATCCCACTGCTTCACTTGGTGATTGGGTTAAATGCAGAGAATGAATTTCATGCTGTGGTGTGTTCATGTGTGACTACTAGGAAAGGACCAGAGGACCAGTTTCCTATAAAATTAAAGACAATAATATGACATGATAATTCCTTTGAGATCTGACCTGAAGAGAACCTACGGTGTCACATATAATATACACACAGCACTGATTCTATTCTATTCTCTATCTGTTCTCTATTGTTCTCTAGTTAAAATGTGTGGAATGGTGCTCTGAAAGTACTGATGGCATCCACAGTTAACTCAGAAAAGTATATTGTGTAAATATCAATGATCAGTTAATGTCATTTTTCATGAACTGTGTTTGTTTCAGGGGGATAAAGAATCAGATTTGGGCCTGCCCTTTTCACCTCTCTGTGACCGCAAGTCTACCATGGTGGCCCAGTCACAGATTGGTGAGTATGCATTGTCTAGACACTCCTCTGTACTTTACGCTGTGTTTTGTTTTCTTTTGGTGACAGCTGGACTCACAGCCCTGTGTCTCATGTCTCTAATTCACAGGATTCATTGATTTCATAGTGGAGCCCACCTTTACCGTGCTCACAGATATGACTGAGAAAATAGTGACGCCACTCATTGATGAAGCCTCTCACTCAGGCCTGGCTGGCTTCAGACGCTCCAGGTGAGTTGGACTATTGTTCAAGCAGCTTAACAAATCCTTGGCCTTTCTGCCTGCCGGCATGCACAGCCTTAAATTATTTATACAGTACATCACATTCACAAAGCTAGTATACTGAACAAACTGGAGCGATGAGAGTGGAGTGATATTCGTTATACGGTATGGTCATGTATAAGTTTGCTTGAGCCAAACCTTCTCTTGTGTGTCTGAGTTGTCTGGCAGCTGTTTGCACATGGCTGAAGAACTGAACAGTCATACATAATGAAGGATGTTTGTGTTCTTGTCCGAGTTTATGCAGGGGGGTCATTAATCTCCCCACATAAACACACACGGGGCCTCATGCTGAGTGCAGGTTACTTTTCCGAGCAGTTTCACATGTGCACCACAGACACTCTCAGATATCCTCTGAAAACGATATACAAAAGACATTAAAATATTTAGTCACTTAAACATACCAACATCATTACAGCTACAGTTATGCATATCATACATATTTCACACACTGTCTTTGTTGCTGTCCCTCTGTATATTTTTTGTTTGAGTAGTAGAACGGCTTACTGTGGCTCTTAGAATTTCCCCATTTTAATTAGACAGTATTCCATATATACTAGTAAGCTCTGAGTCGACTAGTTGTCATCTTCACTGAAATGGATCCTCAGTGAGACCAGTGGAGAAGGCATGCACTGCTTTGGTTTTTCTTCTGGTAACCTTCTCTAAACGTGTTAACATTTGTGTTAATGTGGTCAAGATCCATCTCTGACTAAGTCTGATTATTCTGTGAATGATCTAATTGTATTCCAATAGTAATGTGTCTTTGATGTGTTTATTATTGGCTTTGCATGCTGTAAAGTGATGCTGTAAAGCAATGTGTAAAAACCTCAGTAAAACAGTTTTTGGGGGGTTTCCAGTCAGATATGTACTTGTACCTTCCATAGACACTCACACATAGCAGTAGATGGACAACAGTCAGTACCTTTAGGTGTACTTGATAAAAGGACTAAAAATGGGTGCAAGGAAATTGTACCTGAGAAACAGGAAACAAACAGGTACATCAGCAACTGGATTTGACTCCTGGGCTGGCGGTACCAATATCTTCAGTATTGGAAAAAACTATTGACGCAAAATGAAAGAAAAAGGTTTTATGAATGGTATTGTGTTTGTGTCATCCACAGCTTGAATAACATCCCATCAGATGGCAAGCGTACCAGTGTGAAGAGCACGGCCTCTGAGGGCAGCACCTCTCTTCTCAGTGTTGACTTCAAGAACTTCAAAGCTACTTGGAATGAAGAAGTGCAGCAGAACAGAGAGAAGTGGAAAGCTCTGGCAGCCAAAGGTGACCCTCATAAAGACCAGGCCTGTGGGGACTCACTTAGGTGCCAACATACTGAGTTGAACTTCTCCAGTCACAGATTATTTTTTAATGCAGAATGTTTTAGTTTAAAGATTGAGAGATTGCCTGGCCTGACTGTGTTCTGGAGACAAATATGTTGATACACTAGGTTTATTTGCAGCTTATTGTCTTTTGTAGACCTGGAAGAGAAGGCCAAAAAAGAAGCAGAAGAGATGGCCAAGGAGGAGGAGGCTGAGGGAAAACAGAACAACAATGAGGAACATGCAGACACAGATAAAACAGATACTGCACAGGACAAAGACAAAAGTGGGAAGGAGGCACAGGACCAATCACAAGATAAAGACACACCATCCACAGTTAAAGACAGCAAATCGGAGCCACCGTTCTCCAGCAAGACCAAAGCCGACAAGAAGGAGCCAGCAGAGAAGCAACCGAAAGAGGCAGAGGGCAATAAGGACCCAGGGGGGGTGAATGGAACTAAAACAGAGACGGCTAATGAAGGGGAAGATGCAAAAGAGCCTGACACCAGCAGTGATACAGACAACAGCCAGCAAGTTCAAAATGGTATGTGATGAACCTATGAGACATTAGACTAATATATTTGAGTTACAGTGCTACTAAGCATCAGATCTAGGAAGTATGTATAGTATATTTGTCCTATTGTCATACTGAAACTTTGTAACTCCATCTTATTACTATTATTTATTTACTTATGTACTTTTTTACTTTTGATGAATGGACCAGTAATAATGGTCTGAACTGACTGAAAACATTTTTTCGTTACATTAACTTACATTGAAAGTTACTGTAAAATTAGTTTTAGAGATACAAGGTTTTCTTATGACAGCAATGTTATGAATTTGTTGGGACACACTAAAACATGGTAACTCACCTACTTTGGCATGAATAATGGCATTTAACCTGTCTTTCTGATGTTACAGATTTGAAAATGTAGCAAAATACGACAGGGTTTAGGTGGATCTCATGACAGATGGTTTTTACTGTCAGGGGTGTTTGTCTCTGCGCTGAGGCAGGAATAGCCGTGTCAGAGTGAGGACAGTGTCCAGTGCTTAGTGTGTTCTGTAGTGACCCGTGTCTTATCTGAATGTCAGGGGAGGTGCCAGAAGAGCTGGACTCACCTGACAGTGACGACAGTGACACAAAGAGCTCAGACGGTAACACTAGCAGACTTTTTATTCCCTTGAGGTGGGTGACCAAATATTCCATGGTCCAAAATGGGCAGAGGAGGTGGGAGGATGATGTGGGATAAACATATATGCATTTATTAGACTATATACCTCTCACCTGTTCTTTCTCATAGATACACCCATTTATCACATATAGACCATGACAAGCTACTGCTGTCTGATATATGAAAAGAAACAGAAAGCTCTTAACAAAGTCTAATAGATGTAACTTTTAACAGATGCTATCTCAAAATTTTTCAGATGATCCTCATCAACCCTCTTGACCTCAAAATAACACTCTGTGTTTCACTGAGCTTACCATAATTTAAAGAGGGGAATTCTGACAGAAAACAGAATGTAGACTCTTGTTGCAAACTATATTTAAGTGTCAGTTCAAACATAAATAAAATAGCTTCAATAGGCAAACATCAAGCTAACTCAAGACTGACATTTATGACCTATTATTTTAATATTTTGTACTAAACTCTTAAAGATATGCGGTCATTTATATCACACAGGAATCAACTAAACCAATTAGCTAGCCTCGATTTTTCAGCTCTGATGGGGCTAAATGAGTGGCAGAGGCACCCAACTTTAACAGTTAAAACTGAAGCCATGCAAATGAATGTTTTTCGTCATTTCTCTAAACAACCCAACTTTGAAAGCATAGCTGCATTTAATATTTTTCCATCAGAACACATGGACTGGCCAACTAGCCAAGTTTTTACTAAACACTAGCCTGACAGACTATTACATGTATATCTCAGTATGTGTCTGCATATATGTTTATTTGTATCAATAAGTGCAGTGCATATTCTGCATAATGATTTGACAGTTAAAAAAAATGTTCTCTAAATATAGGACAGATCAACCTTTTCTGAGAATAACATAGGATGCTTAACACAAAGCTGAAATAAGCTACTGTCCAAAGGAATTGTGGGATATCTGGTCACCCTATCTTTGAATCAGCATCACACAGGTTCTCCACAAACATCAAGACAGAAGGTCTTTAGATTCAGTTGACTTTCGGGTAGCCAGTCATCTAAATAAATGAATGCCTTTATTTTCACTTATTTTGGCATGTTGGAGAAACCTGTGTGATGTTACTGGTGGCATGTTCAGTCAGGTCATCCCCCCTCCATCAACATGCTTGAAGGTACTCAGATGAAAATTTCTTTAGTTCATTGACTCATTGTAGGTCTGTCCAACCTAACCATCATCTAAAATCAAAATCCATTTTGAGGTGACAAAGACATTGTCAGGTTCACATTCTAAAGTGTTTGTAATACAGTAACAATTTGTGTGTATTTGTACTATCATGGTATGATATTCACAGTCTCCTAATGGCACTCCTTTCATCTCCATCTCACTTCCCCATCCAGTGGCTCAGGAGCAGGGGCCCATGCCATTAAATGTGCCATATATCTCCTGTTTTCCACAGATGCAGATGAGGAGCACAACAGTCATGAAAGCTCACCTGCCTCTCTAGCACCCGGTGCTGCGGCTGCAGCTGCCTCAACGCCTGATGCACACTAACCACTCTTTACTTTCTCAACAAGGACTCCGTCCTCTGAGCAAGCCTCACACTACTGCGCCATGGCTCCATCTGGTGGCCAGTCTGGTCATCTTTGGAACACATTTTCTCTCTTTTTTTCCTTCCTGTTGGGTAAAAAAGTGGATTTTAATTTGCAAATTGACTTTTTCTTTCACCTTTTAACTATTTATGTTTTCCTTTTTTCCGTTGCCTCATTCTTCTCTGCTTTTACCAATGTGTCTTCATGGCTTCTTTGTTGGGCCTGACATTGTGATGAGACTTGGGATGGAACAGCAGGGATCCCTTTTCCCTACTTTTAACCCAGTACAGGGTCATGTTAGCCAGTGTGTGTTGCCATAGAGGCAGGGAGAGTCTGTTAGTGCTGGAGCCAGAAGGGAGCATATGGCAGCATGGCCATCACAGTCTCCTCCCCAGCTGAGCTCTCTCTAGAGATGATACACACACACATACACACACACACACAGTCCACTGCTCAGCCTTCATCTTTATAGCTCCATGTGCTGCAGAGCTCTGTAGACACTGGCCAGAGAAGGGGGACAGACAGAGAGCCTGGAACAGACACACAGCCAGCGCGACTGGGCTTCACTCCCCACTGTAAGCTGCTTTCCATGGCAGAAACCACAGCTGAATGTTAATATTCATGTGGAAGAACAATTCGAAGAATGTCTATTTGATTTTCCTTCGTATTATTATTATTGGTGTCTGTATGTAACTACTGGGTTAAATGCATCCTGTAAATGCACTGGTCAGGACGCACTAGTTTACATTTTACATTTGACAGTGGCAGTGAAAATATTATTTTTTTTCTTCACTGAATGAAGGTCATCTTTGATGAATCATGAAACGTTGCCTATATGATGCCGCTTCCATCCTAGAACATCAGTTCGGCTCAAACTGTAATAAGCTCAGTGTAAAACACACAACATGTGTAAACTTTACAGATGCCATTTAGTTGACATTACATTTTTCTATTTTGCCAAAATAATCTAGATTTAGGTGGTACAATCTATATTGCCGTGAACACAGGCTAAATTAAAAAAGAGAGAGGTATTTTAATATATATCCAGCAGGCCAATCTGACCTGAAAATATAATGAGTCCATGTGTCTGTGCTTCTGATAGGGTAGGCTGCATTTGCAAACACTGTAGAAGCTGCAGTGCCATCTTAGGTACTATATAGCCTTTCGCTCTACCCTTGCTGTTGTAATTTTCAGTTGTTCAGGACTTGTAAAATAATAGATGTACTTTCTGATCTCAACAGCCAGTTGTATTTTTTTTAACATTCTGTATGTATTTATTGTATATAAAGAAGGAAATATTATTTATAAACCGCTGTGTACAGGTATAGTCATAATTTTGAACATTGCAATCAACAGTGACCGCTAGACTTTTTATGGCATGAATGGTTTGCATCATTGCAAATCCATTCATTTTCACCAGGTCTGTGTGATTCTGCAGGGTTTTGGAAGGGATTAGGTTTTTTTTCATATCCTTGGAGGTTCTACTGCAATCTTCCTCAGACTGTTTTATTTTGATACTCATGAAGAAAAAATTGACATATGTACCAAGTGTATGATGCAATTAAGCTCGAGCCACCAACTCTTCTCCTAATCCATTAAACCCAAGCCATAACAATTCTGAGCTTTTGTTTAAGAATTATTACATTTTATCGGATTAACTGTAACCTTTCACTGTGTACCACATTCTGAAGTTTTAGGCAGCCTGTCTAAATACTGTTCTGACGAGATAGTGCTGTGTCTGTTAAGAACAACTTTTAATGGTATGTACTGAAAGTGACAGTAATTTAAAGCACATATTTAACTTTGCTGGATAGATGTAAATAAACTGTACAAAAATGAAGGAGAAATGTCTAAAAAAAAATCTAATATTTGGAAAATGTACCTGGACAGCACAAATATATATGCCATGTTTCATTTTGGTTTATTTTATTTTAAATTTTCTTGTAGGGTGTTTTGAATAGCTAACAAAATCACTGTGTAAAGTATTGTTGCCTTGACCAAAGAGACAGATTGTTATTTTAATTATTTCATTGTTCCCAAATTAGCACAAACCGAGAGAAGATGAATCAGAATGATGACATACTGTGCAAGTCTTTATTTTTATGAAGTTTATTATGCTTAAAAAAAATAATTGTTGCCTTAAATTCATTTTATTGCACCTCTGACATGTGATCCTTCTGGACCTCAACATCAGCATCAGTATCAGGTTTTTCTTTTCAGTTCCTCTTGGAAAAGCGTATTTTTCACTGAGTGTTTACTGATTGTTAGAATTATTTCTGTGCCGATTACCCTTTGTATCTATTCTGCGTAATGAGACAAATGCTTAGCTTTTTTTTTTTTATCTGTGTGCTCTGTGATTAGCCATGTTAAATTCATTTAGCTGGTGATCATGAATCAAAGCAGCCTTCAAGCATTTCTTATTTTTGTTTTTGTTTTTTCTATGTGTGACAGTCTACAAGATGGTCTATATGTCTTGAACTTACCTTTGTAAGCTATGTTGTGAGCATACATCTAATGGTTCATGGCTCATGAACAGTTCTGCTGATATTAAATGTGAGCGAAATCATTTTTCCTCATATCCTGTCACCAGCAAACTTGAAAAGTTGAAGCAGAGGTGGGCATGGCATTCTTTAAACTTGGTGACATACATGCTTTTTTTGTGTGTGTGTGTCACTGACTAGTTAAAAGGAACACTCTTGTTTCTCTTGACCCGAAAGGTCATTTTCAGAGTGGGATCACACTGAGTGGGGAGAGGAGTGCAGCATGGCCTGCCCTGTGTTTGTTTGCTTGCGAACCACTCCCACCACCAGGGGTCAGTTAGGACATGCAGCGTGCAGTTAAATATTCATAAAGTACACATGGTTTAAAGTGTAAAACAGCAGTAAATATGGTACAGTGAAATATTGCCTTAATGAATTGCTGTTCTTAGTTATGCTTTGTACTAGCAAACTGCCATATGTTAATATCAAATCCATATTCATGTGTGTGTCATGTCAACCTCTATGTTTTTGTCACGGCATTTTCCATTTCCATGTTAGACAAAGTTTTACTGAATAAGAACTAAATGAGGTAATGGGAATGAGATCAGCTCTGTGTCAAATGAAGTGTAGACTCTAATAGTTTATAAAGGTTTGTTTAAAGCATAGTGCCATAAGATACAAACTGCGCTACATGCTGCACCATTAGACGTCATAGAACTTGTCTTTCTAATGTTGATTTGACATTTCTGCCCAACTACACCAATCTGTTTTTCATTCATTTTTATTTTTTAATCCTTGTTTTATGTGCTCTTCCCAACATTTAAAGACAAGTAACGATGGATTTATGTGTATCTTTGTGAGGTTGACACCTAACCATACATTTAGACACTTCCCTAATGTCTTTTTCTTTTCTTTATTTCTGTTATTAAAGGAGAAAAATGATCACAAACCAAGAGAGACACATGGTGGTGTGATCCTATTTGTTCCGAAGCTCCATTATTGCACTGTTGTGACAATAAATCTGAACTCAAAGGGCTCAGATGATGGCTCTGTGTCTTTATTTTGCTACTTTAGTGCCGGCTTCATGTAGCTTGTATCCGTTTCTGTGCATAGGATGATGCAAAATGGGGGGAGGGTAGAAATTCTGACCCTAAACTACACAGATGGCATAGTAAGTGGTTTCTGTCGCTGATGTCATCAAAACCATCTTTTTTTTTCCATAGTAATTGAAAACACTGCACCTTGTGGTGGTGGTGGTAGTGTTTGTGGTAAAAGCTACAGTTTACATTGTTTGAACATTAGAAATGGACTGATAACTAACTTTAATTTCTAAAATGATTTGGAATAGAAGTCGGTACAATCATTTAGACAAAATTTTCCTCCTGCTGTAGGGTCATCATTTCTCAGAAGATTTATTATGACCGTGACAGTATACTGGATGCATCATAAATAAATCCTCTGTAGTCTAACCCTGAGCTCTTTTGTGTTGCAGGTGTAAGGAAGAGGTACCTGATTCGTTACACTAAGAGACCCAGCTACTGTGCAGGTTCCTACCCACCACCCAGGCAAATAGTAACTGAGAGTAAGTTCACTGATGCCCGGCATAAAGCCATGCATCTGCAGTGCATCTCTCTGAGACGCGGGAGGTGACCTGAAACAAAGCAGCAGGAACTACACTCTCTTACAGTGCTAATATGTTAACAAAGCCACTCAGATCCATAAAAAACAATTGTAGTGTAAAAATAAGACATCCTGTATACACCTATACTTTTATAACAGCTTTTGAAACTGGTCAGCTGCTCTTTACATAGCGTTAGCATTTCATTACAAATGGACCAATAGAAATGATCCAAAACAGCTTGGAACGCAATCTTGTTACATTCATTTTAGAGGATTGTCCATGTGCTTTCCTCCTCCTTACCACTGCAATAAAGTTAGTCAGAAATGTGAGGTTTTGTTACAGCCTACCAAATGTGCATTTTTGTTACAACATTCATAATAAAAACACTTCCAACAAAACAGCTTTGCTGAAATTTGTATTTCTATGTCATAAATCTCTGCAAACATGAAAAATTAGCCACAAAATTTCAAAAGTTTCATTGGGACAAGACTGAACACATGCAGAAGGCTATCAAATGCAAGATAATGCAAACAACTTTTTTCAAGGTTTAAAAATACGTCTATTTTTTTGCCTCCTTTTCTTCATCCTCCAAATGAATCAGGCGGGGTTCCACTTTCATTAACCTTACACCTGGGAAAAAGTTATAAAAAATAGAACTGGTGTTACAGTGCATCAAGGGATGAAGAGAGAAAATAGAGGTGCTATACAGAGGATGGAGAAGAAAAGCTGTACCTGGTATTAGCGGAGGGGAGTTGAGTACAGGCGTGTCTTTCCTGCGTGGCTTCTTTTGTCCCAGTTCATCCTGCAGATTATCCTTGGCACTGTGCTTCTGTCTGTCCATCTCACTGTCCTCATCTGTAGGGACATGGAATGTGCAACCCTCAAGCCCCACTTACAAGACAGCAAATACAACATCTACAGCCACAGACATGGGCTAGTGTGTAAGAACCACCTCAACATCTGTCTCAGTCTTTGTGCGTCTTAATGGATCTATCTACCTTTCCCCTTGCCTTTTAACCCCTTTTTCTTCACAATGTTTCATTTTAATCTAAAATAGTGTCCAGCAATGCAGATGAACAGAAAGACATTTACATTCAGATAGATATGAACACACTTGTACTTACAGGGACGCTCTTGTGAAGCGAGTCTGTGCTCTGCTGTCTCCGAGAGTGACCTCACACAGCCTGTAGACATGCTGATCGCCTGTTCACATATCAGATAACAGCACTCTCTCTCTCTGTGACTGCACCCACATTCATTATTTAGGCCCCAGTCAGTGCTATGGACTTTCACAAACATGCATGCGCACACACTTATTCTTAGTGTGGTCTTTTTTTTTCAGAACATAAGAAAGTAATGAAAAAAAAGTGACGCTTGTTGGTATATTTCAACCAGAAATGAAAACAAACTTTGACTAAAACATAAATTTGACCAAATAAGACAATACAAGCACACGTACATGTCCGAAAGGTAATTTATGCTAAAACAAAGTCTATATTTCAAAAAGTATTGTGACCGAAAGAGCAGAACTTACCACAGCAGTGCAAAGAGTGAGAGACTGGAAGGAAACATCAAAGAGACGGGTTATGTAGCGCGGAGGAGGAGCTCCGTCTCCATTAGTGGCAGTTGTCACGACGACAGAAGCCCTTATGATGTGATGTGTATGAATATCAAAGAGTCTCTAATTAACCTATTTCAACAGTTTGAATTACTATTTTAACATGTTGAGTGGACCTCTATCGTGCAGAAAAGCAGGGAATAAAGTGGGTGTAGGGGCATGGCCGGGGGTGGGGGGGGTGGGGGTGGGAGAAGCGTGGACCTGGAGTGACGTGAAAGGGGGGAAAAAAAGCAGGAAAAATGGTCGACCAGCATTTTTTTTTTTTTTAATCCAAAGGATTTTATACATTACTTGCACATTTCTTATCACTTTGCATATGCAATTTGAACTTTAAATGAATATAGATAATCACAAAACCCATTAAGGGAACAATGGCCAGAATGGTAGAGGGAAATGCAATGTGTGCACTGTTTGTGTATAACAAAGGGACAGCACTACTCCTGGAGTTTGAAACAGGGAGAGAGCTTTGATGTCTGATACAACAGATGTGAATGGTGTTTCCTCTTCAGTGAAGTGTGTGTGGAGTGGCTCTGAATACGTCATCTGATGAGGTTTTCGAATAAAACAGTGAATTTTCTGAAATAAGTAAATAAATGAACAAAACCAAAATTTGAAACAAAAGACCACTCTTGTCCTTGAAGTCTTTGTAATAGCACTACTACCGCTACTACTATTGCTACCAATACCATTACTACTATAACTACTACTACCACCACCACCAAAACCACTGCTTCTTCCACCACCATCATTCCTGCCACTATTACCACCACCACTATGACGACTATCAAACCCAACAACAACTACTGCTACCAACACTATCACCACTACCACCATTACTTAAATCCCCACCAACACAAAGCAGATGAAGAACCTACTTTTGTTGGAATTAAAGACCAGATGTTTGCTAGTTAAAAAGTGGTTTGTTTGATCGATTGTTTGTGAGCAGAAATTTAAATGAAGAGGAATCCAAACAAAGAAATACATACAACAGCAGATGAAAATGCTCTGTTTTTTTTTTTTTAACATTCAGTGCTCTTTATTGGTTTGAGAGGGAAGATTTACAGGATGTCTCAGTGTCTCAAGCTAAAAAAATAAAACAGTTCATAAAATATTTAAAAATTAAAAAAAATATTTAAATATCTCCAAAATACTACACCAAGGTGCACATTTTCTCTTCTCTTGACATTGAAAAACTGAAAAAGACAATAATATTCATCTAGTTTTATCTTCAAAATAAAATAAAATGATTAATAATTATGAACCAACAAAACATGAAGCATAGAGTTGTCATTATTTCACTATTTCATTGTGGCACCAACCTTTCATTCCAGTGAATCATTGCTTGTGGTTATATCCTTTAACTGGAAAAAGAGAAGGGAAAACTATTTAAGCTGGTTAATACTTGATGTACTCGTTTAAAACAGATGTAATAAAGAGAATTAAGGCCTTACACTTTTAATAAATCCTACAAAGTCCAGCTTGTCAGCCTTGCTCTTGGGGCTCCATTCACCGTCGGGAATGACATGATCATTTATGGATTTCTGCATGGTGTCCATCACAGGCTGCAGGCAGCACTGAATGCCCACACTTCTACTGGAGGTGTGGGCAGAGTGGTGTGTGTCAGAAGGAGTAATCCGCAGCTGAGAGCACAACTGAGATTGCTCATCCAAAAGTCTGTTCAGCTTCTATGAAAAGTGTGAAAGAAAACCATGTCCATTGTTTTTGTATGCCATATTTACGGTTAGATTCGCAGTTTTGTCTTTCTGTCTTAGGGGTTAATCGTACATTTGCTGAATGATTTGGACCCAACAGAATAAACGTATAGTAGCTTTGTTACCATTTTAATGCCGTCATCATAAGCATGAACCAGATCAGTGAGCTGCTGCTCCAACAACACAGCTTCCTGTTTGACAGCTGTCCTCAGCTCCAGCACATCCTGCACCTCTGCCCTATAGAAGGTGAACACTTTCAACAAGACACCCTTCCAGATGTGTTACATTAAAAGTAGACAAGTAATCCATGGTTCGTTTTAAAGTTTAAATTAATCATCATAGTCTAAAATGCTGTATATCCATCCACAAACATTGTGGATATTAAAGTTAAAAGAAAGTTTAATCAAAATATATTTTTATTTCTAAAATAATGGTGGCACAGATTTTTATTGAATGTGTAAAGCCCATTCCAAATAGCGTACAGTACAAGGCAGAAGTCTTGAGCCCACACCTAATTTCTTTATATTGAATCACCTTGTTGGTGCAAAAATTCAATTTTATGTCTGTTCTCATCTTATCCGTGGCACGTTGAGTAGATTAAATTAAAGAAATGGGAACATGTTTTTACTTTAGGCTGCAAAGCGTCTAAAGATACAAGGTTTCCAAAAAATCTCAGCATTCAGCACTAACAGTATACTAATCACCGCCTGATCTTCTGGAATCCTTCGCTTCTTCAGGCCTTAAGTAAGATGTACTTTGTTATCCATAAATGATTCATACATAGCTCATTGTGTGGCTTAACAAACAAAACACATTCCTCTTACACTGGTCTGTTACAGGGACTGAATTAAAAATGAGTTTTCAGCAGTATTCAACTGTTCCTGAAGTCTGAAATACAAGAAAGTCTGGCTGCTTGGAAGCAACACAGTACTATGTATCGTGAAAGAAAATTAACTATGCAAAGGTGGTGGCTGTATTTAGCAATGGGACACACCCACTTATAGTACGGTTTATTTAATTAAATTTATTAACCCCTATAGTCATGTGTGAACACAATACAGCACAACGTGAATAAGTCTTTCTCTGCAGTTTCACCCATTCACCAAGTGAAGCAGTGGGCTGCTGCCAACGAGGGAGCACCTCGTTGGCAGCAGGGGGAGCACCTTGCTCCAGGGTACCTCAGTGGTGACACTAGCAGTTGGGATTCGAACCCCAACTTTCTGATTTTTGCCACCGATACCAAGTACCGCTTTGTTGTCATGGTGATCGGCCGATACCAATGCCGATTCTGATGCTTCAAGTTTATATAACTGATATGTAAGCTCTC
>JBBJLR010000007.1:12048386-12066679 GCA_037577145.1 Brachypetersius gabonensis
TGTCCCCTGTAGTTAGAGAATGGAAGTCGCTTTGGATAAAAGCGTCTGATAAATGCTGTAAATGTAAATGTAAATATTTGGCTTGGCAAGTGCTACTGGGCTAATGTCTTTAAAACCACACAAAATCAATTTGAAATTTCCCCAAGTTTGACTAAATACATAATTTAGTGAAAGTTGCCTGTCACCAGAGAACATTATTGAAAGGCCTGTGAAAGCTAAGTGATCATCAAAAAGCCTTCAAGTCTTTAGCATTCAATAAATGCAACACATTTTTAAAACAGAACAAGAAACCTGTATCAAGGTCTCAGCGGGAAGTATGGGATCATTTCTGAGTCAAGTGCCTTCATACTGTAGCCCCTCTTAGCTGCCATTCCACTGACAAAAATGGATTTTTAATCAGTATATTCAAATGAAATATTATCTAGATTCAACTGGAATTTGTCCGTCAGTGTGTGAAATGTTGTGACTCTGTGTTGAGCTGCTTGTGAGAAATGAGGGGTAAAATGGGAGGGGTGAGAAATCCCTGTCATGAAAACAACTCACACCTCCCCTCAAAGACTGCTGTGCTGAGAAAACATGACAGAATGAGCGCAGATTTTGTGATGTCAAAACCTGTGTGCAACTGCCACAAAATTAAAAAGACTAGTAACATCATAAAAAAGGTATTAAATAAATGCTGACAAAGTTGAAAATGTTGTTGGCTTCTGTTTTTTTCTGTTATGGCACTGAAACGTTACAGCATTATTAAAGAAAAAAGAAAGGATATTGCATAGCTCAAGTATGGACCCTTTATTTTCTGGTTACTGTGAAAAGGAATTAATTCAGTCCTGTAATACTGAATAAGGTTTTGGACCAAAATTGATTTTTTATGTTCTGTTCATTAAATCAACTACTGCACAATGTAAATGTAATAGCTTGTGGGTGGCAGGTTTAATTGTATAGGCTCTCGGTTTCTGGGGGTGATCTTCAGTGACTGTAAAATTTGGCTACATCAAACTCCATGCCCTCTTAAATAACATCATAATGTGTTTTAATTCTCACAAGCATGAGGACTTGCCAGTTGGCTGTTGCTCGTTTTTTCTTCTCATGTGCTCAACTGTCATTTTAGAAATTACTTTCTTTATTTGAAACTTATTTCATCGGTCAGTGCTGTTGAATATTTCTCAGTTCTTATCTCAAACTGCATACCATTACTGCCTGAATGAAACAGGGAATCATCTGCGGTGCTTGAAATGAAGCTTCTTTAAGTATAACTCTAACCTCCAATAAGAAATGACAACTTAAGTTTCAACCTAAACAGAAACATTATGAACAAAAATTAAGTAGCTTCTCAAATTGCAGGACAAACTGGTACAAGTGTGAAACAATGCCCTTTAATATTAAGGTATACAAGATAGCTGGACTTGGGGCTAACAAGCATGCCTAAACTGTTTTTCTTGAATAATTACAAAATAAATAGTATTTTTAAAATAAATGTATGTAAACAGAACATGGTCTCCTAATTTAAACATTCTATGAGACATCTCTGAACTTACAGCACAGTCCACTTTCTTAGTTACTACTGTTCACGCAATACTCTCTCCTCTAAACACACAAAAGGAGACACACTTAAATCTAAATGCTGATGTGTACATAAATAATCTAACGTGACACAACCAGCAGCAGAGTTTACTGAAAAAGTAATGTGCCAGGTTTTCCTGATTTATCGTGCATGTGCACATCAGTTCCATATGAATAAAATATATTGCATCAACACAGTTTCGCCTGCTGTTTCACCTACTTTTGGTAGGAACTGTACCAATATAAAGTCATGATTTCAGTCATGTGGAAGGGGGGGTACCACTCCAAGTTAGGAAATTCAGTGCATCCCATTTTTAATTGTATTTCAGATGATGGTAAGTGCAAATGAATGGTTTCTGTTTTTTATAATTGACTTATTATAGATGATCTGATTTGTAAAACACACACAGAAGGAAGATCCTGTGGTGGACATATGGGATGACTTCCTTAAGAATATTAAATAGCCTGAAAATAGAACAAGAAACACACATTAGCACAGTGCACAGTTTCAGTCAATGCAGTTCATGTTTCATATTTCAGGGTGTGTTAAGATAAAATACTGACACAACAATATTGAATCTGCTCTTTTTATATTCTGGAAATGTGTTTTTTATTCAAAATATCTAAAGGAAGCTCCCTGCAGATCATTATATTTAACACGAAATACCCGTGTCATTATGTGAGTAGACACTTCAGAGTAGACAATCAGAGACAACTGAAACACACATTACACGTATCTATGTACTGGCATTACTGCCCTGTTCACTGCATATTTACTTTATTGCTGCCTTTAGTTAATATTAGTAAATGGGGAATGGTGAATGCAGGACCCTATTTTCACACATTAATTTCGAAAGGCATGGTGAAAAAGTTAAGCACATTCTCTCTGAACGTCACTATTAATTAATTGTATTGATGCATCTGTCATAAATTCTGGTTCCTACATTTTCATAAATAGTAATTTGTTCTTGTGTTTTATGTTGTTTATAACCCATCTCACAATTAAAATTTTTTAATAAATTCTTCTCTGTACTGTAATAATATTGTAGTTTTATGTTATCTTGAACAGGACTTCTGAAAAGGACAAGTGCTTTAGTGGCTCAGAGTTACAGCGCCATCTCTTGGTGGAAAAAATGATGCTTTCATTTATTCAAATCTTGTACTTCACCTCGTTTTCTTCTTAAAAACGTGTCAGCGGCTGAACATCAAAATATAGTTCCTGCAGTGTAGCAAAGTTTCATCAGAAGACCCAACTTTTTTCAGTGTTTTGCTTCCAGTGGCCCTAAAAACTGTCATCCAATACTGATGCTAGTCCCATCAACAAAACTTGGTTTCTCATATCAATAAAGGAATCAAATATTTAATTCACTGTGTTTGGTAGAAAATGTTCATTATAACAATTATCTATGATGTTTTAGGGAAACTGAATGCAGGAAAAATAAATGATTTGTGAACTTTTAACAGGATTTCTTTTTTATAAAGCACACTGTTTACACTCGCATTGGTGATCCCAACAATCTAATTAACAACTTTTATCCATTTACAGGATAAATTATATAATTTAAAACTAACTGTACTTCTTTATAGCGCTAACTAGTATTTTAGATTTTTTATTTGTGTAATTTTTGATCATATGGCAGCTAATTAAAATTCAAGGCCTAATAAAGTGACTAGAGTGTATAAATATGTAAAATTAGCTTTTTTATGTATTTAACTATTTACACTGGTGAGCAAACCAGTGTAAATAGTTAAATACATAAACAAGCTAATTTTACATATTTATACACTCTAGTCACTTTATTAGGCCTTGAATTTTAATTAGCTGCCATTTATTTTACTGTCAAGAGTCAAGAGTTGTAAAGCACACATGTTTGGCACCATCGCTGTACTTGCAAATTAGACACAACATGTTTTAAAGTGGTCATTCGCAATATAAGAAACAAAAACAAAAATTTGAAAAGTTCCTCTAAAAGGATACATTTACAGAATTCTAATTTCTAACTAAATAAGTATTCTTTACAGCTAATGGAAGTCAGAGGAAATAATTGTCTGTAAATAAGCAGTTTTGGAGCATTTCTATTGATCCATTCATTTTGAAAGTTTGAAAATGTAAAGGAGAGTCTCTTTGGTTGAATGATAATAATAGAAAAATAACGAAATAATTGAAAAATAAAAAGGAACAAACAGTTTTTGACTATTTTTTGACTATTGATTAAACGTTTTGTTGTGAGTGGAGCAATATAAATTAGAGTAAAATGCATATTTGTACACACACTAAAAGTGAAGAGGATTATTTTCTTTTCTTGACATCATTTTGGAAATACAACGTTTTGTTTCAGCTGCAGCATGCTGTACACATCTCCAGGCCAAGGTGAAGTCAGAGTGAAAATTCAGGAAAAATGAACTTGGTATTAAAACGATGTAATATAAAGAGTTGAATGAACTGACATAAGATGAACTTGCAGGCTGCACCGGCCGTGTCACTGTCCACGCTTCAGGGCAGGTGGATGATGCAGGACTCACATGGGCCTCGTTGGACTGCTGTGTGTCTGGCAGAGTGGGAGCACATGGCTGTAAATCACTCCCAGTCTCTGTGAAGCACCTGTCAGTGCAGTGGAGCTGCTCAGCAGGGGGCTGCTTCTCCCTCCACACGCACCCTGTAACACACTGGATGCAACATAGACTGCTGCAAACAAGCCAAATTCAGCATGTCATCACGTATGGAGCATGTCAAACACAGGGAGGTTTTATGTGTTATTGTAAATAACACTGCGAGTGCAAAATATAATAAAGAATCATGTGTCTCCACACATTATAGACATACATTTCAAAAGTCCCTTTAAAAACAGCATATTAAAACACACTCTCACATCATATTTGCAAACACAGTTCTTTAAAGAATCATCTGTTTAAAAGGTCCGGTCCAAAACAGGTCTTCATTGGCACCATTGGCAACATTGGCAACACGTGTGTGTGTGTGTGTGTGTGTGTGTGTGTGTGTGTGTGTGTGTGTGTGTGTGTGTGTGTGTGTGTGTGTGTGTAATCTGTAATTCCACACCAGAAACTGTTATCATTTTTCTTGTAAATACAAGATAAAAAGGGGTTATATATACTAAAACACACATATATGTGTGTATGTGTATACACTAAAATGTGCTGTTATGCTACTGATTTAATGAATCTCTCTAAAATGAATGTTTGTTTCAAACCTGAACTATTCTAAAGTCTATTTAGTGTACTTATCCGCCAGCACAGGATGGGTAGTTCTAACCAGCTAACAAAAAGCCCAGTGAGCCCACAGTGTCCGAAAAGCTCTTGAGGGACCAGAATGAAAAATGTGAGACATAATTACAAACAAGTTTGCTGTGTCTTACCAATTAACCCAATATATGTACAAGATGCAGAGAAAAAAAAAACCTGGAATACATGGCGGTGTGTCAACTATTACATGCATATGGTACAGAGACACTTGCAAGATCCTTTTTTTTCTACTTCTCATCTCTAAAAATGGAACGCTCAAAGGAACATATTGCAACAGAACCAGACCCTGCCTTTCGCTGGCAGCGGCCAACACTCTGAGCATGGGCCAATGAAAACACATAGTCCCCCGTCTCCACTTTTAATTGGAATATTTTAGGGCTATTAGCAGTGGAGGCTGTGTGCCTACACACAGTTCCCTAGGAAACACCACTAACCCACTGCTCCATTCTGTCACAGCACCAGGTAGTGCTAGGTTATTCTGGTGCTTTCTGTACTTGTTTGTTTTTTAATAGACAAACAAGGCAGGAGATGATGTGTCTGACATTTTACACAGCAGATGAAGAGGATGAATTAAGACCAGTTCTCCATAACCAGAAATGTGCCACCTCCAGTGGGGCTGCTGTTTTTTAAAGCTGAGTTTAGAGAAGGGGAAGAGGCATTTGTCTCCATGGAATAGCCTATAAGCCTACACCATATGTTATGCCAGCATTGATTACAATTTCATAAGAAATGTGGACCACCTTTCTTGGCAAACAAAGAATATCTCTGAATATGTCCCGACATGCTTTTAACATTTCTATATCCAGCTACAAGTCTATATGGAGAAATACTGAGTACTTGATGCAATCTATCAAAAATATATAAACTGTCAAGGTAGGCTTTTACCTGATATCAATTACATGTTGCCATCTGGTGGACGCAAAAGTAATGGCGGGCAAATTAATTCACACAGACAGGTGCATTTTGATACTAGGCCAAATGCAAACGAGTAAACCTGAAAACTATCAGTCAAAATGAAAAGTGGTGCATTCAGCTTCCCTGAAGAGTGTTTCTTTTAAGTAAAAACAATTACATGACATGGGAATCAACACTATTTTAAAACAAAACTTGCTTAGATTGGAACGTGACCAATAACCTGCATAATGTACCCATTTTCAGCCTAGACACATTTCCATAAGTTTGAGTTTAATTCATCTATCTAATAAAAAGACCTAAAAGGAATTGAGATATGTGAGTCACTTGAGATACTTACCAATAGAGTGACTAGTGTCAGCCTGCTGACCAAGTGATTAAAACAAAGACCAAATGTAGAATTAAATAAATTCATATTAATTGCTGAATTGAACTGGACCTTAGAAGTAGTGGTCCTACTTCTATTGTTGCACAAAAAGACAAAACCACCTAGTTTTTGTTTATGGATTTAAATCCAGTTATGCATGAGCATTTTGTGAAAAAGTTTTTATCTGTAATGTTCACTCAGGTTGTTGTACTCACTGGAAAGACCTTAAACTGGTATTCCATGTGATTTACATTTTTGAGAATTTAATATTCTCAATAGTTTTATTCTCACTAAACTCATTTTAATTGAATAGTTCTATGTCATTCTTAAATGCTGTTTTGAACCATACCAATGGCAAAATATCCATATTCAGCCATGACACAGCCTCCTGGCGGAGGTAGCCATTCACAAATGCCATCTATGTTCATGAAAGCCAGAGAAGCCCAGATGCCAAAGAAGCCACAGAGCATCAGAGACACACATTGTACAGTACGGATGATGCTCTTCTGGTAGATGTGCATGGTGTGTATGTGGACAGTAGGTTCACTGTTGTTCTCTTGTAACCCCTACACCTGCTCCCTGTCAAAATGCCAACAGTCATTGGCAAGTGTCCATGACAGGAGGGGCTTTCTTCGGGCAAACCATCCAGAATAGCTTATTGGTATGAATCCATAGTCTAATAGTGTTAGTGTTTTGGGGGGTTTTATAAAAAAAAAATTTAATTTTTTAACAGTCTATGTTGGATATTGCAATTATCAGCATGTGTATTGCTATCCTTTACACATGATGGATTTGAATAATTTTACAATGTAACAAATATTTTCGCAATTCAAATAGAAGTTTTAATGCAATAAAAAAAGCATAGTGGTCTGACAACCAATCATCTGCTTGTTTCTATGGCATTTATGCAATTACTTTACACTGTATGTTTATTAGAAAGACAAGTTTCAAATCCCTGCCATTATTTATATGATTTATATTATTCCATTATTTTCTGTATGTTTATCAAGGGATATTACTGATTTTTCGTCAACTATGATCTGGTTACGTAATTACACGCAGATTGTAGTGCCCAAGGCAATATAATCAGCTGAATGTCATTCCTTATACTTCTTTACACTCCTTTAAGCCTTTTATCAGTGATATATGCTATACAGACGTCAGCAAGTACACGATGTAAAGGTGGAGACTGAGACCTCTCTGACATACAGTGTTAATAAACCTAGTTGTGAAGGCGTGACAGAGAAAATTTCACTACACAGCAAGCTGTACTACTCAAAAGGTCACACCGGCACACACTCCAGATGTGTGAATCTCAATTAAGTCAACACCTGCAATGGATAAGTGCAATAATTAATAAATGCAACATTATTCTTTCAAAACGTGGGCGTCCGACAACACATAAGTCTCAAGGGGGAAGGAAAGCTGCTTGAATCCCTTTAGAGTGCAGATACTTTTTAATTAACTGCATTTCAGAAGAAGAGCTTGTGTCTGCTTTACCTGTTTATTTACCTGTTTATTATGTGTCTGCTTTACATGATTGTTAGTTGCATCTTGGTGACAAATCCCTGCAAGTCCCGCAATTCTGTAACCAAGACATTTATCTATACCCTGTGTCATCAGTGTCTGTGCAATATTAGTACAAACTAGTCTATGAAACTTGATCATGCACCAAGGCAGGAATAACACATTTGTTTTTTAACTGGTAACACTGAATATATCTATACACTTTAAAGCATTTTAAAGGATACAATTTGCTTAATCTACAGATCATGTACCTGTACATTGGCCTACATTTTTACATATTACATATTTTGTAGAATAGTACATTTAGCTACAAAAAATCTAATTTACATTGCTTGGTCAACAAAGTTTAGTGTCTTTGTTCTCGCAAATACTGTTTTTTTCTCGCTTATTAAAGAATGGGGCTGGTTAGGGTGGATGTGCAGCTCCCCCTGCAGGCCAGACATAACATCCCAGTTTCTATTTAGAAAACAAAAGATCGCAGTTCTTGACCTCCTCTGTTCTGGAGCATGGTCCTTAATGTCCCATTTGAAGCTGCGTGTTGGCAGCAGTGTAGAAATGCAGGTTAAGGAAAACTGAGGGGTGTGAGTGGGTAGACGGCAATCAAGACAAAAAACAATAACAGCTGGCTGGCCTCTGGCTAAAACTGCACAAAAGCAACATGGGCTGCTGATTGCCAAAGCCATCAATGAACATTTCTAATAATGTGAGAAACAGCGTGTCCAGGCAACGGCCTAGTAAAATCTATGCATATGCCAGTTTATTTTGTGTGTTTCTATTGGTAATTAGAAATATTTATAACTCCTCACCGTAATAAGTTATGAACGCTTTACGCCACTCTCGTGAGGTGTGAAAGCGTTCAGTCGCCCTACATTGTGGCTATCAAAGTGTAGAGAAACGAAGATATAAACGATGAACGTTTCTGGTGACTAATATGAAGCATCCATCATTAACTTTGTGCATTTTTCTTGCATCCTCTTGCAGAAATTAATTGAGTGGCACAGAGAGGCCGGTGGATAGCCCGAGGCTGGACTGCCTCCGCCGTCTGTTCGTCATCTCTTACACAGACTGCTGACGCTTCAAATTCACCAAACCACACTGTGGACCCTGGAAACCTACTCTTTAGAAAACAAAAACTTGATCATACTGAGAACATGTCATTTCTTATATGAAATTAGTAAAAGATCACTGACTGTATGAGCATCCTGTATTAGAAAAAGTAAAATGGACCCAGAGTCCTAGAATACTTAACTAAGGTGGGGAATCACAGCAGGCTATTGGGATCCTGTCCCTTCTAAGAGGACACACCAAATGCTAGCCTACTTCTTCCCAGCAACCAAAAAGACACAAAGAGCAAGTAGACTAAGGCCAATGAAGGTCAGCAGTGTTTGTTGTAGACAAAATTACATTTAGGACAAACTAATTTTCTGCTTCCACTACTTACTGTCAGTTTCTAAAAGTTAGTCTGTGGTCTAGCTCACCAAAACGCCCTGAAAAGAACATGCAATGCTTCCTCCTTCTTATACTGTGACCTTTTAAGAGGATTACTCCTCTGCTTTTCCTCAGTAGGACAGGTCACACAGGCTAGGCCTGCACTAAAAGGATTACCAGGCCTAAAAATGAGAGCGGTAAATGCCAGCTGTAGCAGGAAGAGAATAAAGGTCAGTCACCATACGTCCATAAATATATGAAGTATATTTTCCCTCAAGGTCAAACTTCAACCTTTAAGCCAAAAAATAATTTTAACCAAAAACAGGTCAACAGAAGTTAACATTCTGCACAAATGAAGTGGTTAAAATGTAAAAAGCCACTCTCGCTGGGCTTTATCTTACTCATTTTAGGAAACTTTGCAATCGTATTTGTTCAAAGCAGGAAGGTAAATGCAAAGTGTTATAAAGCAAATTACTGCCCAAACAAACATTTTCTATATTTACAGTTTTTCTACATTCAGTGACAAGTAGGTCTATACAGGGGTGTTCCAGATGGTAACTCAAACGGCTGTATTTGCACTAAATACTGCTGGTGAGCCCCTAAGTTTCTCTACAATAAACATTGAACACGTTCTAAACGTGATCCAGTTTTTCCTTCCAATGTTAACTCTGCTCATGTGAGGGAACATTGGAAGTGTGAAAGTGAAAATTGTCATACATGAAGATACCACAGCAAAAAATAATCTCTGCATTTAAACCATTCACCAAATGAAGCTGTGGGCAGTCAGGAACACAGCACGCAGAGAGCATTGTGTGGGGACAGTCACTTGCTCAATGATACCTCAGAGATGCCAATAGCAGGCTTGGGAATTAAATCCAGGACTTCATAAACACAGGGCAAACACCCTAACCACTAGGCTACCAGCTGCCCCACTGAGGGTGAGCAGCAAGCCAATACGAATATGAAGGTTTCTACTTTCCCAGGTTCACTACCAAACTGAATTTCAGGAGTAAAATGAGACTGAAGCTCAAGATAACTTGCCCCAGACCATGGTAGACTAAACTGAGGCTCAAATATTCATGGCAATGTCACTTCTAGAGGATGACCGGCTTGCTTACTAAAGTCTTCAAAAGGGCTTGACTTAACTCTTATAAAGGGGGAGGACTGCACTTGAAAAGCTTCCAAGGTGTCATCCCAACCTGATTACATGAAACTCATGATGCCTCAAATGAAACTTAACCTAAAAAAAAAAAAAGGAATGCTCCGATCAGGATTTTTGCCACCAATACAAAGTACCGATTTTTTGTCATGGTGATCGGCAGATACCAATGCAGTTTGACGTTTCAAGTTTGTATAACTGATATGTAAGCTCTCTAATCACCATTAACTTTCTTTCAGATTAAGTAATACTATAAATGTTGCCTGTGTTAACAGAGTACTACATAATAGAAGTTATTATATAGTGAACATTTTAATATGCCTTTACAATGGGGTTGAATTGACATCAATTGTGATCGGTTCCTAAGATCGGCCAAGTTTAACAAGTACCAGTCGAGTCAAAATGTGATTATCGGCCGATCGATCGGAGCATCACTAAAATGAAGCCAAGCTGCTGGTAAAAAATGTGCCAAAATCATATGGTTTATTGTCTTGATAGAAATACTTAGCTGAGCATGTCCATTATAATGTATTTATTACAGTCAACAACATACACCTAAGTCAGTCCCTGATTGTAAGCGGTCATACATTTATCAAAATATCTTAACTTGGAATACCTATAAAAACATTTATACAGTCATTCATTTTTGACAGTTATGTGATAATATGGTCAGAAAACTTTAGAGCCCTAATCAAGTGGTGTCCTAAAAACTGCTGTAGTCTTGATCCTCTGGCAAGTCCATCATTTTAAAAGCCGTGGACCTTCAGCTGTTCTTCTTTTACAATGTTTATCTGTGGAGAAGAGGGGGAAAGGTCAACACTTCAAAATAGTGAATGCTATACACCAGTGTTTCAACTCTGCTCCTGGTGAGACCCACAGCTTCAGCAGTTCCAAATACTCCCAATTCAGTTAATCCACTAATTACAGAGCCTGTCACTAGCTGGATTAAGTGGGCTGGGGCAGACAACAGTGAAAATGTGCAGTGCGGTGAGTTACTAGGAGCAGGACTAAGAACCACTGCTATAAAACAGAAGACAAGGCAACTTACCTCAAGGAGAAACTGGCAAATGTTTTTTCTTTGGTCTCCTTGCAACTGGATAACTTCCCCGTACTCCGGGTGCTCAATCACAGTGCCATTGCAGGCAAATTTCTGCCAAACAAACAGTCATAGTTAAGAACAAATCAAACAATAAACATGGAAAGTCATCAACTAGTAAACGACAAACCACTGCACACCAAATACCTTTTTGAAGGCTTTCACAAGCTTTTTCTTGTCATAATCATCGGCAATCCCTTGCACTGTAGTCAGGGTCTTTCGTCCGTTTCGTTGTTGAATCCTTATGTGGATTTTATCCTCTGTCCCAGCAGGGAGCAAGTTGTCACCCTTAGTTGCATCAGCAAAGGGATCTGGAAGAACATGGCAAACATTCATTAGTTAAATGCAATCCAGTAAACAGGACTAATTACTTGCATCTACCACTGCATGCTAGCTACATATTATTCTTGTGTGTAATCTGGTGAATAGGATTATACTGCGGAAAAACAACCTGCCAGACCATAGTTAGATGGGTGACTCGACACAAACACCAGCTTAACCCTTTAAAATATGATTGTGTGGCAATATCTTCCGAAACGACAAGAAAATAATCATTAAAAATGAGTGGACTGATTTGGTGTAATAGTCCGTTTTATCATCCAAGCACTGCTGGGAACAGATGGAGATAACTAGCATAGAGGACACAGAGGTTGGTTGTGATTTAAACCGTTCAAGACGTTAATTCGCTTGTTAGACACAATTAATAAAAATAAACACGGGAGGAATAAACACGTCGAGGTACAACGCAGTCGAACAAAACGCGACAGGCCCTGGCTTGTTTGTTGTAGCTCGAAGCTAACTAACGTTAGCCACCACCCTCAGCCCAAACAGAGGTAACTAGCGTGTTTATCACTTGAGACGATTATCGTAGATACACACAATTTCGACAAAACCAGCTTATTATAAGCGCAATGTTAACATTTACTGGCCGATGGTAAAGCTCGTAAACCGTCTGGTAATCTGGGCTCGGCTAAAACGCAGCTCTTTCTTGCGGTAAATAAGTGCGGTATAAAAGGGTGTATTGCAGAACTTACCAAAAGACTGGAGGTTCTGGATAGAGGACATGCGATATTAGGGCGATAACTTCACCAGAGGAAAGAGATCGGCGCCCGATGCCGTTTCTTTACGGAGTATTAGCTTAGCTAAGCCTGAAGCTCTGCCAGCAACAAAGGAGAGAAGATGGGCCTAACAGTCTGACGCAACCTCCAACTCTCTCAGAGCACAGCTCTCAGCTCAGGGCCGGCTGGAAAAAAGAGCACACAGCTGCACACTCTCCGCTAAAGCAGCGACCCACAGAGGCGGGGTTTACAGAGCCAGGCTTCCTGCAGGGGGCCTTTACCTCAACCGCTTTTAATGAGCTCAGTTAGAGCCAAAGCTGTGTAGAGCAACTTAAACAGATAATGAACCAAACTCACGTGATTGTACTGTTGCTTTGAAGAAAGCAAAAGTACTATTATATTTTACACATACACACACTCAAAAATAGGAACAGTTTTCTTACTGGATAAATAATACACAATAAGATTTAGCAGTTAACGTTTGTTTCAGGGAACAATACAGTACAATATAGGATTAAATAAAAGAGATGTGCTTAGAGGTATTTTCCCTTTCCACATTCAGGTGCAAACATAGAAAATAGTTTGTGTCATAGAAAAAATAGTTGTGTGCACATGTGTCCATAACTCCTGCATTGTAAACTTCTTTTTGAATGCAGAGCAAATTGAACTTTCACGTCATCACCTTGCTAAAATAATCACTTACGTCATTTTTTTTGGCAAAAAATACATCATACCTGTGGAGTGTCATCATTTCTTTGACAATTCATAGGCATCAGATAAGAACCCAGCAAAGAAGAGCTGGATGAAGTTGAAGTTTAGTTAGTTTGTCAGTGTTTTATTGTTGACACAAACAGTACTAGGAACCCAATTACTTGAAGGTGTTTACATAAGAGTGACATGAGCCTGTCACAAACATGACATGACCTGTCATAAACATTAATGAAACTTTTTAATGTGACGTTGACGCTGTTTGAGAAGCAGACATATCACAGAATGACACAAAATGACCAAGTCATTTATTTCTATTAAGTTACATAATTTACACACAGTGTTATTGCTATTCCATTAATCATCTTTTGTAATGTCATTTTTGAGTGAAATAATCAATAAATCAATAAATATCATGTGTTCAATTTTTGGTTAAGTTTTTTTCCTCCTCACTGCAGAGCATAAATTGTCCATGAAGGTGGTAAAAACAGCTCTCATGAGCTTTGAAGCCTCATTTGTTCTCTCCACCTTCAGAGAAAACACTTCTTTGGGCCCCTGTTAAATTTCAAAATGACTTTTTGTTGTTTAAATGTATTTGAAAGTGAACGTTCTGTCATACATGAACACACCACAGCACGAAATTCAAGGTCTGTTTTTAACCTATTCACCCGGTGAAACAGGGAACCCAGCGCCCAAGCAGCAGTGTGTGGGGACAGTACTTTGGTCAGGGTGCCTCAGAGGTGCCTAGCGGTCTTGGGAATCGAACCCACCACTTCCTGATCGCAGGGTGAACTCCGTAACCACGAGGCAACCACCTTTATTTAACAAATTGGTGTTTAAAATCAAAGGAACTAGCTACATGATTTGACCACTAGGTGGCGGGAGAGCTTGTGTGAATTCCACAGTCCTCAAAAACAATACATACTAATGCAGGAATGAAAAGAAATTCAATCTACAAAATCTGACAGGTACGGGGCTCTTGTTTCTGCCTGACAATTTTTGCAACATAATATGCAAAAGCACTTGTCCTTATTGTATCCAGGTCACTTTTCAGTACACTCTCCAGACTGAAAAAGTCAAAGGTGTTTGTATCCAGACTGTTAATTAGAAACAGTTGTGACTGTCCAGCTTTAGCCTGCTGTAGCTCTTTAGCACACTGTGCTCGTAGCCCATCCAGAATCTCAGCCTCAGAGCAACACAAGCCTTCCTGGGCCTTCAAACGGCAGTCTATCTTTGTCTGGACAAAGTGGTAGTGCTTCTTTAACTGTCTTATAGTTCTCGCCAGCTCTGTGTGACAGGCCCCCTGCCAGTTTGACACAATAATGACATAGAAATCAAAATGATCCAGAATTTCTTTCTGTTCCTCCAGTGGCCTGTCCATGATGTTCTCGATTCCTGATGCATCCCAGAACCGGATATCTGGGTACTGAGGACACATTGCTGGGATTCTGTCATCTGCTGAGACACTGATGTCATTCTTCTGCCCTGTTAAGGCATCTATCAGAGTGCTGACCCCTGATCCCGTCTCGCCTAAAATGGGCACATCAAGCTGAAAGTGGTCCAGAGCCTCGAGTGCAGTGCTGACTTTCTCAGTTTTATCGGTAAAGTATTTCCAGATTTTCTGTAGCTTCTGTAGGTTCTTTTCTCTCACCTTCCCATTCTTCAAAGCATGACGTTTAATGGTCCTAGTATGACAAAAAGAGGAAGAGAGAGGAAGATCAACACAAGACTTGACCAAGCAACTAAGACTTTAACTAGATCCTGCATATCTTATGTTTTTAATATTTGAGTTAGTCACTAAGGTCAGCAAATTACAGGTAGGGCTTTTGGTTAAAAATTATAAGATTAAAATTACATAAATGAAAATATTTACAGATGTCATTGATTTACTGCTAAATGAATTGGACACGTGCTGCTAGATTCAATCCAAATATGAGCAAACGTTTTGGAAACTGATCTCTGAAATCCTTCAGGAATATACAGCTTCAATTTAGCAAGATAGCAAGAACCAAAAACATTGACCTTGTATGGCTCAGGAGAAACTGAAGCATTTACATGATATAATGTGTCTAACATGCATCTCAATCATTCAGGTTTTCCTTCTTCTTCCTAATGTAATTCTAATGCTTTGGTAAAACAATATGGGAAGCCCAATGCTCATCATAGAAACATGCAGAAACATAGTTTCCCATTACTCCTACAATGTAAAATGAGAAATAAAATGCCTTCCTCTTTTTGCTCAAGCTTGACTATCAAGTTCCTCCCACAAAATAAACATTGCAGGCTATTTTTTTGTCTGACTGTCAAGGTTAATGACAAGGAAAACATTCATGACTGCCCGAATATGAATAAATATAAAAAACATTTTGAACTCTATAAACAATAAGGTCACCATTTGCTAATTAATCATTATTCATGGGGTATATTTTACTACAGCTAAAACATATGAACATATTTGGCTGAAATAGCTAAAACACTCTAAACACTTTGTTGGATCCTCACAAAACGTGTAATGGCAATATGTTAGCTATTTTTAAATTTTAATACTACAGTCCTCAGCCAATCAGCTGTAAGTATATATTTACTGAGCAGAATGTGGAACAAACTGAACTTTCATGTTCTGTGAATACTCACACTGCTTTTCTCCCCACTACGGGGGATACATTGTCCATGAACTTGGTGAAAACATCTCTCTTGAGCTTTGGAGCCTCATTCTCAAGAGTGTCTTTAAGCTTCTGCATATCATAGGTCTGCGGGTCATGTCCTGATACCAGGAATACATGAGGATTCAGGGTTTTCTCATCTAGATATTTCAAACATTCATCTCTCATGAGAGTCAAGGCAGCGATTTCATTAAAGTTCTGTTTCTTACTCTCTGAAAGTAAGTCATTGTCTACTTTTGACCTGACAACATAAAAAGGCTTCTTCAGTTTTTGGATTTCCTCAATCAGAATCTTGTTGTTTTCTCTGAATCTCTCTGATGTCACCACGATGAACATGTCATATAAGTCAAAGTGCATTGTCTCCACATAACTCTTGGATGCAAAAGAGGGCGTGCCCATCCCTGGAAGATCCCACAGACGCAGAAGAGGATGATTTGGATACTGATACATTACAGGTTTCATTGTAGTCTCCACAACTCCTGTTGGAGCAGCGCCATCATCATCTTGCTCCAGTCCGAGCAGCGCGTTAATAAGTGAAGATTTTCCTGAGCCAGAATCTCCCGTCACAGCTACGTCCATCTTAAACTGCATGAACACGTCCAGGAGAGCCATTATCTGCTCAGGGATATTTTCTGGCCTCATAGACTGCAGCATCTCCTTTAGTTTGTTGATGAGTTCTTCTGGGATCTTTTGTGGCATACTAAGTCTAATTTAAGACAAAACAAGGACAGATAACATACACTCAGTCTGATATCAAAAGTAAACATACTACATTTTTCAGCACCAATAGGTCAGGAGAGAACTGCAAGCTCTGGAATTAAACTAATACACAAATTATTTCTTTTAAACAGGATTCACAAATGGTTATTTAATACTTCATGGGGCATCGTGCATCGGGCATCACGTGTTTTGTCTCATATTCTCTTTCTGTCAAGCAAGTTTAAGGAAACCTGCTTGACAGCTTCACTGGTGTCATCAGTAAAAATGAAATAGTAGGACTAATTTCTAAATAAAAACTTATTTCTATACAAATATCTTCTTAAAAATGCATCAGAACATATTTTAGTGTGTTGAACATTCCAGAATGTAATGCAGACTACTAATCGTTATGTTTGTTGGGAACTCCAAGTCTAATCCTAAGACTATAGTTTAGCTCAAGGGCACAAGGACAAAGTACCACAGACTGATCTGAGCTTCCTCACTGCTGTTTACCTTTATTGCACACCTGGCTACTCAATCAGCTGCTCTTGTCGCTTAAAGCAAGCAATGACAAAATGACAAAAATGTCATAAAAGTTTGTCAACTCACCCGTCGTCCATGTCAGCAGTCAGTTGTAGGAAAGTGAAACCGAAAGTAGACCAGTACAAAGACAACAGTTTGAGTCTGTTTCAGTAAATCTGTTTCAGTTAACTCATGATGAACTCATGGCTGTGAAACAGTGAGTCCCAACTGAGACTCACAGAAAGACACCATGAAAAGGTTCATTAACTGAATTCCAGAAGATGAGCGACTCGGCACTTCCACACTGACGCACTACACCCACTCAGGGAACCAGGAACCGGGCGTGGAACGGACTGTGCAGTATCATTAACAAACAGTACTCAATAAAGGCTATGTTGAATTATATATTTAATACATTTATACCATTATGTAATACCTGTATACCGTAATGCACAGTTATGCAGATTTTTTTATTCCCAATTGAAAAAATCTGGATCTATGAAAATCTGGGACATATGAAAATCTTGACCTTGTTTTAAAGTCAAAAGTTAATTTTAATATTAGCTGAATTTAATTTAATGTCCCGTTCGTTGTGATGATATTGTTACTGAAAAAAAGAAGCTGAAAATCTTTTCGTTTGTAAACCACATGACATGGCACCAGACCCAACCACCCCCTGCTTTTTGGTTAGTGTAGAGTATGAAAACATGCACATGCTTCATGTTTGACATACAGGGATAACAGCATGCATTTATTTCAACAGCTTTAGTCAACAACAAGCTGAAAGATTTCAAGAATTTTCCTGTTTGATTTTTTTGTTTGTTTCGTTTTCTTTTGACCTTTCAGCTCATCTTCTGAAATACTTCTTCTTTTTCTACTGCAAGTTTTGTCTGGATTTGAGGTTTGGGCTGAACACAAAGAAAGTGCAATACAATACAATAAAAAGTCAAGTCACAGCCAAAGGTCTCTTAGGAATTTACAGTCAAAGAATACACAATAGTTATGGGACTCTTTTAGGTGGCATGTGTGTGTGTGTGTGTGTGTGTGTGTAAGGGGGGGGGGGGGATGGGGGGGTGTCTCTGCTTGTGTGCCAACTGATGTTTTTTGCATTTGATTTGAAAGGAATAGAGCATTTGCTTGGAGCAAACATTTTTGGCGTGGGGAACTCTTGAGAGAAATATATATGTGATAGTAATTAAACTATATATATTTATATATACATACATATATATATAAATACCTATATACATATACATACATATACACTCACCTAAAGGATTATTAGGAACACCTGTTCAATTTCTCATTAATGCAATTATGTAATCAACCAATC
>JBBJLR010000007.1:12074197-12090983 GCA_037577145.1 Brachypetersius gabonensis
GAGAGAGAGAGAGAGAGAGAGAGAGAGAGAGAGAGAGAGAGAGAGAGAGAGAGAGAGAGAGAGAGAGAGAGATTATTAACAGCAAGCGAGGATTAGTAAAAGTTTTAAATAAACTACTATTCTATAGAAAAAGTTAACAAAATAAAACATTTCAAACTTCATTATTAAATCTATGGATTGATTTTGAGACTGATCAAACAGTCTGCATTTAATCAATAAAGCAAACTCTTAAAACAAGTATTTCCATCCATCTCACTAATCTATTATGTTGTCAGATAATGTATGACAAACATGATAGATCACTATCTGCCTGCAATGCAGCAGATTTTTGTACAATTTTTGCTGTATGTAAAAACCCACATGGTCTAATTAAGGGGGGTTTCCATTGTAAGCACTGCAGTTTGTTCACTGTAAGCTATTGTAATAGAGTTAGTTACCTCTGTAACCTTTACTCGACCCTTCTGACTTGCCGTACACAAGCTGGTGAGGTCAGGATTCATATCACGTCCATCTGGGTACAAGTAGCTGCAAATATGTTTTTGGTTATCACATTATCTCACATTCTTTGAGTTTCTGTTGTGGAAGACACAACAACATTCACTCACCATCCCTCCCTGAAGCCTTTTATCAGAGCCTGGTATAGAGGAACATTCTCTGGGATGGTTTGTATGATGCTGCCATCAATGGTCACGTGACCAATTGCCCACTGGCCCATTCGTGTGCAGCTCAGGCGGAAGATGTAGCTGTGAGCGCAATACATAGATACAATTTAAATATTGACTCATTTTGACTCTGTGGAGGTAAAAACTATAGCACACCTAACAACAAAAAGTTTCTTCTCTATTTAGGCTAATTGTTTTTCAAACCCTTGTCACCCAACTCCAAATTCTGATACTTTCTGCTCTGAGCTCTGATTGGCTGAGGCAAAGGCATTATGACATCATGCATACACAAATATGTACTTTATCAGCATTATTTTGTCATTTCTATTAGCATGCTTATGCAATTTTCTGTATAAGGTGATGTAAAATTAAGGGTGGTGATATAGTATCTGCACACACATTTGGAGCTTTATAACTTCCTTGAACATCTCATTCAGGCAATATATTGCTGCTTCAAACAGCCCTCAGTGATGATTTAAACTTAAATCTTGTCATGCTTGCTGTTACTGTTCTGGTAGCTTGCTGTAGCAGTTATGGAATGATAGAAATCAACATTTAAATAGTAGGTAACTAGAGAGCATATTTCATTGTTTAATTACTGTAGCTGTAGCTCTCAGATGTAGCAATGACCAATATTATGACCAATCATCAGAATATAAAGAATGCAAGTACAAAAATGTACAATCCACACACTGACTATTCTTTTTTGGTCGGTCATGTAGCCCTGCGTATAAATGATTTCATTTCTGTTCATTTGACTTTTCCCATTTCTATTTCTTTATGATCAACTCAAAAAGGCCGTTTATGCCTTGTCGGTCAGTTCTATAAGGCAACATTTATCTCAGGACATCATTTATTATATAAAATTCTTGTTTCTCTAAATTTCTGATTAAATTGTTGTGTCGTTTGCTCACCTTCAAAATATTTTTGGAATTTTAATTGCATCACTTTGCCCCAAAGCTCATTATTATTAATAAGAGCCCGTTTCACCTCCTATATCATCTACCACTCATTATTGAGCAAAAGTGCTCAGCTTGCTGAGAGACCCTGAATGACACCGTGTTTCAGTCAGAAATAGGTCTCAGTACAAAAGGAAAGTGGGATATTTCCATAAGCATGTGATTTTATAATATGTTGACTAAACACTGGCATTTGCTTAACTTGCTATCCCTTGCATAACTTACCTGCCAGGGCGGTGTCTGTGGTGTTCCAGTCTAGCTCTGACCTGGTCATAGGTGAGGAAGGCCATGTATCCTGGATGAGTCACTGCCAACTGATTCCAGTTCCTCAGCAGTGTTGACCAGGGCTGAGGTGAGAAACATAATACATTTACAACATAAAACATGTTTACAGTAAAAAAACAGATCAACCAAAAAGTAACACACACAAAAAAATTAAACAAAACAAAATAAGGAGGAGGAAGCATGCAGAAGCAATATTTAGAAATAGCACTTTGAGAGGGTGGGGTGAGAGGGGTGTTATAATAAAAAAAATTAAACACCAAGTATAAAATTACTCAAAAATAAATGCCCAACTCTACAGTATATCAACATGTTTCTTACAATGTCTATATTGTGGCAGTAATATCAAAACCTCAATATTTTTCCATTAAAAGGCACCAGCTGCCCTTTGAGTTGTGTAAACATTTCATTGAAATTTCACATCATATCACACCAAGAATATTTTGAGGTAAGCCCTACATTTACACATTGATTGGTCACCACTAACCATAAATTCCAAAACCCTTGTACACTTGTGCGTTTACATGTCAATGTAGTTCTACCTGCTACGTGTACCTGAAAGAGCCTGGTGAAGATGTCGAACTCAAAGACAGAAACATGATCGTTACAAGTGAGATCAATAGTGGACTTCAAGGCCATGGCCTCCATTCCCTCTTCAAAGTGGTGTGCCAGTCTCAACTGCTGCTTAAAGCTGCTCCACTGAACTACACACCTAAAAGTGTAAAAGACAACAGAACGGAAGTTTGCTTCCTTACATCACTCCTGCACATAATGTTTGAGTGCATAAAGCATAAAGCAAGCTCCCTCAGTCGCATCGAATGTATGACAAGGCACAACAGAAGGCCTAAATGCAAATTAGCAGCTCATTTACAGTTCTGCTGGCACTGTTTATTAATGAGCACTGTCCCTGACAAACAAATTAGTACACAAAATAACTCAATTATATTGTTGGCAGCACTTAAAATCCAAAATCACTTGCAAAAAGAATTTACAGTAACATTTTAATTGAAACCATGCCACAGAAATGTCATAACAGATGTCATATGTTATAATGAGTTGGCACAACTCAAGATCTTGCTCAAGTGTCATTGTCACTATTGCTGGTAATTATTTTGACAGAAGACATAATGTTTAATGCGATGACGACCAAGAAAATATGCTTTGAAAAAAAATAGTATGTGCTGTAAGCTATCATGAGATCAAATATTATGGCATCTTGCATTACCCTTATCCGTAATAATAACAAGACACTGTTGTGTTCATGGCAGAGTAAAATCAATGTTACATAGCAGGGTTCAAGTAAACCATTGTGTCATATTTTTACCCACTTGCATCCAAATGCTCTCCTCCAGAACTCCTTTGCCTCTGTCTTGGTCAGCTTATATGTATCACCCTGGAATCGCCCTCCTGGAAACATGGCTCGTAGCTCCCACAGCATGTGGCTGAACAGCAAAGACAGCTTTGTCAGGTTTCTCCTGAAAGAGAAACATACAACATTAATATATAACATTAACACCATTTTCACAGAGTAGCTATTTAAAAAGGTATGTCTGGTCTAGAAAAAAACTACATTTCAGATGCAGTGATGTAATACCACAATAAAACTCATTCATGTATTTAGGAAACATGTTCTAGGAACATAGTAAAACCTTATAGTACCATAGTTACAGTATTAGTAACAACCACATGTCCTGTAAAGAGAGACACCATGTACATATTTACATATGAATGCATGCATGCTAGCTACTACAAACAGGAAGTCACAGTCTGATGTTTCCTGTCCTGAATCTTTGTAGTTCACTGACATAATTTTCCACTGGTGGATGACCATACATAGACTTGTGCCATGGCATAAGTCTCAGTACCACTCAAACCTGCCATGCTTAACAATTTGTAACTTCCTTATATGTGTATATATTTACATAAAATGTATTCTTTGTCCTGTACATCAAAACCTGAAAGCCAGCAACAACCATGCAGCTACAGCTTTAAACATTAATAAGTGTATTTTTAAAATACATTGTCTGTCTGTGTTGTGCCTTTTAAATATCGTTTATGGAAACTTTTCACCAAAATATAGTTATGCACAATACCTTTAGAACTTTAGAACTATTAAAAGTTAAGTAACCATGTTATTTAAGAAGCATATAGGTAAATATACGGTAGATCTGACAAACCCACCCAAAGTTTTTAGACAGGCCAGAATGATACAACCATCTGAATGAGCCATGCAGTATTTAACTTCATTATCATCACTTCATAACTTTATCAGCGCTACCTACAGCAGCAGCAATAGCCATGGAAGCAACTCATCTTTGGGTCTGCATGATGATGTAATTTCTTTTTATTTCAGTCAGTTGAGCTGCAGAGAAAAGGTAACCTTGATAACTTTCTGGCACTCAGTTGTAAATGACCACCCGGCCTGAGGTTACTTTCCACTTTGAAAGGCTGAGAAACTTCTATTTTTTTCTCTCTGGGCTAACAGTTTCCTCACCACAAACCTATCTTAGGCCCTCAACAGACCTTTGTTTACGAGGGCTGAAGTTTCCACTGGTCACGTAGTGAACTTGCGTTCTATTTTTAGATTCTCACTAGTTAATACAATTTGGTTAATGTTGTGAATAAACACTGAAGTTACAGCTTTGTACTCAGACATTTAGAGTTCATTGTGACTGTATACAGCCAGCTCCATAAATACTGGCACTTACGGTAAAGATGAGTAAAAAAAAGGCAATGAAAATTTCAATCTCAAATTGAAAGAGATTGAATTAAAATTGAATTAAAATTGAATCTATATAGATTAAGACCACAAAACCCTTATAGATTTGTAAAGCAAAATCATATGTATCACAATTAATGGAACCCTTCTTAAATCTTATTGTCTTATTACTCCTTTTATCTCATCATGATTGGATCATATTTTGATTTTTTCATCACCAGCACGCTGTAATTACAATTAGACACCGCTTTCATGCCAACAAACTACTCGGATACGGGTAGAAAGCATTTTCTTTCATCTAATCATAAACCTATGAGCATAACATTTTCTAGGTGCTACTGGATCTTTGACTACAACAAAGTTCTATGTTTAGAAGATACAAAAATATAGCTTTGGCCAAGAGATACTCAAGCTGGTTTTAGTGTGAAAATGAAAGGTCACATGCCCACTGTCTAGTATAATAGAGGACCAGTGATGTTTTTGAGGTGTTTTTCCGCCCCAAAATCTTAGAACCGTGTTAGGACACCATGAAGTGTCAGATAATGGTAAATCTCTGGCTGCATCCGAGACATTGAGACATTGCTGGCTCTTCCAGCACAAAAATGGTTTGAAGAAAATAGAATCAAGCATTTGACCTGACCTTTCCCATCTCCTGGCTTAGAGACCACTGAAAAAGAGTGCCCTGTAGAGACCCCTTTGGAGGATCTGTAGAGACCCCTTGAAGAGTCCTGTGTTCTCCAGTCTCACCATACATGGTAAAAAACCTGAATTGCTCTTAAGTTGCCAACGGTAATGTAAAATGCAGGGGTACAAATAATATTGTCAGTTTGAGCCTGAACTAATCAACCCCAAAAGACATTTTTAGTTATTTCCCATCTATTGTTACTGCAGTTATGGAGTTAATTACATGTAATATGTTCCTTGTTAAATCGCTTCAATGAGCATCACAAAACATCATTAAACTGAGCACACCATTAAGTCTCTAATATCAAAGCTTAATATGTACATCTCAGATTTGTAAGTAAGTAACGTTCCTAATCATGCTGGGAAAGTCAACAGTCAGCTGTGCCAGTTTATTATAATCAGATGACATCAAGACATTAAACAGTTTAATACAGGGGTTCACTGCCAAATTCAGCACTTTTGCTCAATCGTCTTCTAGTTATGCTTTACATATGTCAGAACAAATGTTACTCACTTAACATCGCCATAGTAATTTAGTTATCATTTACTATATCTGGCTGAATTTGGCTGTACGAGGCTAACGAATCTCACCAAAAACAATTGTTGTAGTTTTATTTGGTTTAATTCTTAATATCATAGCTGCTTTAAGCTTGGCCTTGAGAATAATCTAACATGGACATAACTATTAACACTGACTTAAATAAATAAATAAGCACTTACATACATACATACATAAATGAATTAATACATTTGCAAATTATGTCACAGGCTGAAGTAACAGATGTTTTTTTACTTCTGTAAGTCAAGCCTTTAGACGACAAATTTGCGGCTCATTTGCAACTGTGTGGATGAGCATAACAGTAAAATTACTGTAACACTGATGAAATAATGACTCAATTAAAAGTAAACATACTTTTCCATAAAAACACCTTGATTATGAAACAATTTTGTCTAGAAGTAACTGAGCCACAATAATTGAGAAATACTGTTTTTATATAGAGAGTTTAAACTTGAATCAAATCTTTAAATTGGCTCAATGCGAAAAAATCTATTACACACTTACTGCCAAAAGAGAGTACAGGAAAGTCAGTTATTGAGTCGGAGTAAAATATTACATTCATGTGGGGAAAAAATGATGTAGTTGACGTTAACAAGAAATTCAAATCCCTTTTGTTTTTCACTGTGCAGTGGGACATTTTAATACAACCAGAATCTATCAGCATTGAAACTCTTTATCTTTTGCCGACATCACACGCTAACATCAAACTGTAAAGTGTGACTGAAAAAGTTTAAAAGTAAATTTCTGTCTTCAAAAACAATTGTTTGAGTAGACATAAGAGCATTCTAATTTCAAGATACTCAGGAAAGCATAAATCTGTCAAAAATGTACAATATAATGATAATATAAACTGAACTGAACTGAGTTTGAGCCTGCATGTGTGATAATGGGACCATATTGTAATTTGGCCTCTTAATGTTTTCAGGCTCACATATTGTTTGTAATTCATTTATCAGGCAGATTCGGACTGGAGTGGAGTTTTCTTGAATGCCGAAATGTTAAATTCGAACAACCACTTTTAAAGATGAAAGATTAATCACCTTTACAGATATTGCTATATGACCATGTTTTCTGCTTGAATGGAGAGACCTACCCAACTGATGACTGAATGCTATCGTCGTGCCTGCTGGGGTGTGTGACCAGCAATTCAGGTTTGATGTGTTACTTATGGAAATTTCTATTTATTTTTGAAAATATACAAAGTGAAATGAACATCTATATTTTTCTTATTCAGACAGTTGTCCACAGTGCTTACGCTTGAAAAGCAGTTTGTAAATGCTAGAAAACAGGGAGCCGATAAGAGGAGCGAGTTCAACAGTTTTGTCAGGACTTGTCTGTTCTAATAGTCAACATTGCATGCCAGATTTCTCACAAAGCATGTAGTTTTTGCTGTTATTGTATTGTAGCATGCACTGTCTTAACCTTCTGGTATATTTTAGGCATTCATTTCCAAAGCTTGGAAATGCTTGTAAGCTTGTAAGTTCTTACAAAAATGTCTAAAAAGTAAACAAAATCTGATTGCTTCTGGAGAACAGGTAGGTGTACCATGAATTTGTTTATTCATTTGCATCTCGTCAGAACACAACTATTTCAGTTTTGTTTGTCAATACTTATGTGACTTATTCTTGTTATATTTTGTTTTGTGAATTTCTTTTGTGTGTTTACATCAACAATAATTGTATTAGTATATTAGTAATACATTTTTATGTGTTAATTTGAACAATCTGCATTTTTTCTTGAAAAACAGTTTGGGCTGCATTTAGTTTTCTTTGCTCATTCTAAAACCTTTTTTCTCTCTGATACTTCTCAAACATCCACATCCCCAAAGAATTTAAATGTTACACTTCTGTGTTTAGACTATAAGAAACCACACATCCATGCTCAGATACCAGGCTACTGGCTTCAGCTGCCAGAAGATTCCCTCTATTAGCATTATAATGACCAAGGCTTCCAGTACTTATACACATGGGCCATTAGTAGTCAGAGTAGATCAGCAGCTTGGCCCACTCTTAATGCAGAACAGGAACAAAAACAGCATGCTATCTTAAATCTGTGCAGGGGTTAAAGGGAAAAAAGCAACATCTTAGGTTTTTTCTTGACGATTAGTTAAGATGCTGAATTGTTGCAACTGCTATGGAGGAGCTGCAGACAGTTTAGCCTTAATGTTTTAAACGTCAATTTGGTTTGCACTATTTAAGTTCATTTATACTGATGCTCAAAACATCATAAATAAATATTGTTCTTTCTTGTTGTTTGAAGGGAGTTGTCAAAGAGATCATGTGGGAAAATGACCTCAGTGACACCAGAGCTATATTTAGGTATTTTATGTGGTTCGTATTTTCACTGGGTGCATAACAATGTATATGTTTCCCTTTCAGCTTGTTTATCCAGCTGCATGTATATGATAAAAAAGTTGTATTTTAAACTATATGATCATGAACAGAGCCTTTATATGCAGCTTGTAAATATTCTACAGAAGATGAGACGAGTCCCAATGTAATTCTTCTGTATTGTTATATATAGAGTGATATACTTTTAAAAACTATTTTATTATATGTTCTCTGGAGACACTGAAGAATTTTAATATGCTCTACATATTGTCGCTGTCCAAAGAACAAAGTGTATCTCCATGTTTTTTTGGAAATTGAACACAGCCTCAGAGTACAAATGTTCCCAAATTGCTTAGAATAAAATGTTTTAACAATAACCTACATTACAAATTAATATGTCTTTAGTTCTCCTGTAAAGTTTTCATTTTGGAGATATTTCTTTTTTATGTTTTTGCTTTGCTAAAATTTGCTTTCACAGATTTTAACCCAACAATAACAGCAATGATATAAACGCAACATAATCAGATGTGGGAATCGAGATGCAAGCTGCCACATGAATATTCCTTACCACACTGGTCTCACCTGCAGCTAGTCTTTTCCTCAAACATCTTGTCCTTGCCGTCTTTGAACAGAAGGATGGCCCTTTCTGTCTTGTCCAACAGGTGTCGGACATGGATCTTCAGGAATTCGCCCTCATCCCCACGCGGTACTCCTGGGGCCGAGCCCCTATAGGGGGCCCATACCTCCGTCAGGAGGTTCGAAGTCTCCGACACCAGCTCTGGGAGGTATGGTGGGCTGTTCTTCAGACCTAGCCGTGGGTCAGTACAAAGCATGTGCAGTTTGGATAGCCGTTTAATGACCTTGTCGAGGAGTTTACGGTCAGTGCTGGTGGGGAGCTGGGACGTAGAGGTGAATGGATCGGCCTGAAAGCTTTGGCCTAAACCCCCTACACTTCCAGCCATTGCCATGAGGAATGTGGGGTGGTAGCTTTCTCTGTAGGTCTATTAGTCCAGCGGCCTTACACAAAGAGCTGCACATGGAGGAACAGCTAAGTTCTGTCTTTAAGTCTGGTGAAGGTGTAGCATGTGTCAAGAGGGGCAGTGATCCTCAATAGTTCTAGATATCAATCACTTCCGTTAAACAGCAGCCTGAAGACTGCCCTGTGTTTCTTAGCCCAATGGTGCAATGTGAAACTCATAAAAACATGGTCATTATTTCAAATGTATCGTTATTTACAATTTGCATCACAAATGACGTTTACTGCATAGATAAAGCGAACTAGACTTCACCCAACAGCTTTGTAGTCCGAGCAAGCGGCTCCCCAAAGTCTCCGTCTCTTGCTCTGCATTTTGAGTATGTATGAAGACACTTCCTGAGACACCATGTGTCCTTTTAACAATGGAAAAGAGTGCAAAGATACTTTTAACAGAATTTCAGAGACTTGATCGACCAGTTTCAATACAGCACTTTTGCCGGGGTCGTCTTACCATGCTGACGTTTTGTTCATTGTACTCCGTCTCAAAAGCTGTTGCATAATCCATTTTAACCCATGTTATAGTTTCACTGGCCTGAACAAATACTGAAAAGCAAAGAAGATCAGAGATATATAGTTCTCAACAAAGAACAATGGAAAGAGAACAGCAAGCCTGTAAATAAAGTGACACCTTGCTCTCAAATGTTTTTGTCCAAAACTCACAAGCATCTGTTCCAAAATCTCCAAGGAATAAAAGTCTTACATTCCCTGTCACGTCAAGCTTCTTTCTTCTGATAACAGCAATAGAGACGTCAGTTAAGGCATAGAGAAATATTCTTAAAAAAGCCTTCTGCTGCCTGTTCTGGCAAACTCCCTCCCCTTCACTCTCTCTCCGCCCCTTCTTACTCACACATGCTCTCTATCTTTGGTTTGCATGTGGTCTTGCTTTTCACTTCTGCCGTCCATCTCATTTGATCATGAATCTAAACATGGGTGCCAAAAAAATACCCTCGGTATGAATAGGAATGTAAGTAACTTAGGTTTTGCCATTTATGTACCCATCTATCTCTCTCCAGCTCTTTCTCTCTCTCTTCAGCTCTTTCTTTCTCTATCTCTCTCTCTCTCTCTCTCTATCTCTCTCTCTCTCTTTCACTGCCTTTCACATGCAAGGACTCTTTGATCAGTTTCCGCTTGCTGATCAACAGAAAGGTAGACAAACAGGTTGGCTCAGACCTCAAGCGGACAGAGTGAAAGAGTATACTACCATAACTGAACGTAGACTACTACCTACTGTACATACCACTAAACTTCTATTACAACAAGAAAGTGTGTACATGCATGTGGATGCCATGGAAGGAGACAATGCAAAATGTATGAACATTTTCATGGGTGTATTTACAGTTACAGAAGACTATAGGTAGATTATATACAATAAACAGGACAGGCAGACCCACCTCAAAAATTTGAATTACAATGAAAGCACATTAGAAAATGACTTCCTCTCGAATGAGAAGCCTTAAGTGGAAACTAATATTACACGTTCATGGATCTCTACTGCCCTCTAACAGCCAGAATTTGTATTACATACCATGATCAGATTGGCCTCTATATTTATTTTGGCACTGGTCTTCCTGAGATTGTCTTGCTATTTCATGAAGCCTTTTCATTCCTTTAAACGGACAGGCTTATCATGAGAAAATTGCTCGATTACAGAAACAACTGAAATAAATGAGTAACTACAGCAGTGTTGGTTGAATCTATAGACTTAGATCAGGTATGCGTGATTATGAAGTAGGGGTGCTAAGGTGTAGCCTGATTTAGAAAGAATATGTCAGAAACTGTGAAACATAGTTTAAAAGTTGCTAAATGGTCCTGAGGGATCCTAGCAATGTCCCAGCACACAGCACATAAGGATGGAGTATAAAATGGACCATCTGTGGGTCCCTCAGGACGGGTTGTTTTTGTAGAGAATGCTGTTGTAGAGGGGGCACTTGTCAGGCTTCCACGACAGCTCCCTCTGCCAACAAGAAGTTTTCCAAAGCACAATAACTATAGAAGGTCAAAAAAGAGGGGGTAAAGGGTCCAAGGCATGGGTAAAAACAAAGATGTGACCAATATCAGGTCTGTGGTAAGGTGACTGGAATGGCAAGGGATCCACACAGACATCTTAGTGATGACACAGGCTTGCTGGCAAGGGTTGCTGATTAGAGCAAGGTAGACTGAACTGAGAGAGACAGACTGGCTCCCAGAAAGGCCAGAGAAGCCTGTAAGGCAAAGATCCTGGGTCATCCATCAAAGCGGCGTCAGTGATAGAGGGCGTTAGGGCAGACAGGGACCAGTGACAGCAGCAAAAGAGAACTGCAGAGAAGAGTCAACAAAAACACAGAGATCAGAGAAACAACTATGAGAAAATGCAGAGCAGGGGCCACAGTGTCAGACCCCAAAAGAGTAGATGCCTTCTCAGTTGAAACTAAATATATGAATAGGATCAAATTAACCAGAGTGAAAACGAATAACAAGGGGATAAGCGAACAGGGAACAAGTATATAAATCTTTTGGAAACCATAGATTGAGGCAAAGAACTCTTCGTTTGTTTGTACAAATACTGAATGATGCTCTCTGAATCTTTGACTGATCCCATCTGTGGAAATCTAGGATAGGCAAGTCAAGGTATGTTCACCAGTGTAGCACATTACATACACAAAAGCAAAGTACCTTACATTAAGAAGAACAAAGATGCTCAAAAACACAATCATGGTGCCTAAGTGCTTAAATACAAGTCCAATTCCATAATATACAGTCTGTCACACCTGCTCCAGCTTATTAACTTCGTAAGATGCAACCCAAGCTGCAGACTGGCACTGTTTATCTTCTGTGATTGTGTCAAACGTGTTGTGATGTGGTGTATGACATGTAGCAACTCCCCCCTACCCAGATTAATTCTCCATCTGGGACCAGTTTTAAGCCTGTGCTGTCTTTCAGGCAGTAGACAGAGTGGGGTGGTCTGGGTTTGAAATCTGGTTGTCATCACCATTGCAGGATATTGCATTTATAATTATGAACTTGCTCATTTTCTCTGCATGAGTGTCAGATACAGTGTCACAATGTGAACAAACTGACAATAACATATTTTGTTTTCAAATTTAGCAGTATGAGCTGAGCTGCAATTTCATGGCCATACTCCTCAAAATGTAGTGTGTGAACTATTTATGGATATAATTCAGGTCAGTATTATGACCAGTCATCACTCTTTACAGTGTTTGATGCAGCTTACATCCTTTAGAAAATATCTACCTAATCTGGTTGCTGAAGATTCATTGGTTAATTTACAGCTTGGAAAAATGACATTTTTTGTATAAGATCCACCCTACGCATAGCATAATTCTGATCGCATGAGGGTTATCCATACAGTCAGTTTCAGAATTAATTACAATCACATTTTTGGATATTATGTAACCGAAGCATGTTCTCATTCATATTTGACTTTTTTGGTTCCACCTGAGTGTCCAGGAAATCTTACATTTATCTGTGATCTCTTATTTCACTGGGGTCTTAATATGAGGTGTCACAAAAATCCCCTTAGTCATTCAGCATGGGAAGGGCACACACACACACACACACACACACACACACACACACACACACTCACACACACACACACACACACACACACACACACACACACAATGAAATAAGCAGTAACTGTGCTAGAACTTTGACTGTCTATATAAAATGCAGACAAAGAACAGACCTATGTTCAGGCGAGACAAAAATAGAGCTTTTTAGCACCAAACTCTCTTGGCAGGTTTGGTGCAAAAAGAAGAACGGTTATTTAGACAAGAACCTCTTCTCCTCTGTTAAGTGTGATGGAGGATCAGGGATGTTTTGGCAGTGTATTCCTTCGGAGGCACTGGGAACCTTGTTAAGATATGCGGTAACAGTTTAAAATCTGACAAGATACCAGGAGGATAATGATCCAACATATGTGAAATCAACACAAAAACAAAGATTCTGTAAACTGTATGCCAATTATTGTGAGGTTTTGTTTAAAAACCAAGGATTCAAGGTTATCCCCTTTTTATTTCAATATCTCATTTATTTGAATAAACCATTTTATTATGTAATGTAACGACTATTTACATTTTTGAACTATTATATATTTTATCTCATCTCAAACCTGTCACATAATACTAATTTCTTGTTAATTGATATTGCAGCATTGTGTCTGTTTTTAAGTGTTCACACTGCTCTTTCCAATGTTATGATGATTTTGAATGACCTCTTTTATTTTATTATTATTTTATTGTTATTCTAAAGGATCTGACATAGAGATACTTTTGGACACAGAACCTTACTATAACTTCGGCAAAATGTTGTAATGTAGAATGATTTCTGAATTTTAAGTGGCATGCAGTTCATCTTACGCTGGTTGAAGAAGTGTTTTGTGTTAATTAACTCTCATCAACAGAGGGCTCTCTTTCATGGCTCATTAGCTTTTGTTTCATAAAAACACTGCATGAAAATGCATGTGGCTCCATCTCTAATGTGTAAACTTTTCTGAGTTTACAGTTATAACAAAGACAACGTTTTTGGACACAAACATACGTATTAAAGACGCTAAGATGAATTAACCAAATAACACTTACTCACTGTATTTTTTGTGTTTCTATTTGAGTATGTATTTTTATCAGAAAGCTGGTGTTGGCTATGAACATAAAGTCAAAAGCAACATAATCTTCAACTTCTGAAGCCTAGTAGGGCTGTAGTTCTGTGACAGCTGGAATGGAGAGTGGCTCATGAGTGCTTACAGCTTAAACAGACATTGCACAGGCATTTTTTGTAAAAAATAATAAAAAAAAAAAGCAATTTCAATAAAGTCAATAATACCTTTTTAGTGTAATTAGAAAGATGTTCGTTGCTAATCCCTGTCTGGTCTCATTCACTCCTTGTCCTGTAGGAAACTACCTACTTCTCTTAGCGCATTTATGCAAATTCTTCACGCTGCAGTTTGAGAAACGTTTTCACTTGTATGTGCGGCCTGTGGTCTCATGGGTGTCACACTCTCAATGGCATGCTCTCATTGTGCAAAGATATTGAATGTCATAAACTGACAAACCACAGCAGAGCACCTCTGTGGTGTTTTGGGGGACTTTAAATACTCATTAAATCTTTCCACTTGCCGTTCCTCTCATCCTTAATATGTAGGAAAGTCCCAAACGGGCCCAGGTAAATTAAAGCTCTTAGCTGGGTGACACTCTGGGTGGAGATAGAGGTAGAGAGGGAGTAGAACTAAGGCAGTGGAGGCCCATTATTTTGAAATGGGCTAGACTAAACAAGAAGAAGTTTAATAAATTGAAAGGAGCTTCAAAGAGGAAAGACAGAGCAGATGGGAGCGTGAAACAGACAGACAGGGTGGGCAAGGAGAAACCAAGAAATACAGAGAGGATCAAAAGAGAAATACAAAGATGCAGAGAGACAGACATAGACAGGCAGAGAGAGAGAAAAAGAGAGAGATGGGCACAGAGAGACAGAGAGAGAAACAACAGGCAGAATGAGAGGCAGACAGACAAACAGATGAATACAGACAGAGAGAGAGGCAAATAGACAAACAGAGAGCTAGAGATAAGCAAGATAAGAGAGAAATGCAGAGAAAAACAGACAAAGAGTTAGAGAGAGAGAGAGCGTTAGAAAGAGAGAGCTGCTCTGTTATGATCCTTTGAGAATACAGGAAGGAAAGCAGAGAGGTTTCCCGATAACAGCTGCTGGAGGGGGATCCCCGTCGCACGTCCGCTTTCTGCCACACCGGCTGCAGACTCGACTCGAGGCCAAAGACCAGCTTGAGCACAGAGCCGACTCTGCACCACAGGCTGCGTTTCACTCAAAACGAACCATAGCGTGCAGGAGGAAGGTGAACACAACGAAGTACAAACTGTCCGCTCCAAGGGCGAGCCAGATTTGTCCAGTTCCACCACCAGCACAGGGAATAAGAGAGCGTTAGAGAGAAGGAGAGAGAGAAAGAGACTCTGGATTGTCCGTGGGTTGGATTCTCACCCTGCTTACACTACTGCAGGCAATCAGCCAGATCGCAGTGTAAAAGTGTACACGCAGCCCAACAGATCCTGGCGCGCTCCAGGCTACAGCTGGTAAAACGCGTTGGTTTCGCTTTGTGAACTCAGAGAGCAATTGAACAGTCGTGTGAAAGGGGAAGACCTTTCTGTGTGTGTATGAAGAGAGAGAGAGAGAGAGAGAGAGAGAGAGAGAGAGAGAGACAGGGAGAAAAGAGAAACTGACTTTCATATGAATCGAGGATATCTCAGGAGTCTGCCGTATTTTTAGCCCTCTCTCATACCACATTTTTAGCTTTATTCTTTCTACTTACCGGTGCGTTTTCTCGTGCACACGTGACTCTGCCGCGAGTAAAGTGAACAGCTGTACGAATACGCCGGGTTTTTTTTTTTTACTTTTTAGTTGGTGAACATCTTTGCAGCTGAAAGGCATTAGACATTTTCTCTAGAAAAGAAACCAAGCACACAGTGTCAGCTCGCTCGTGCTCTCTCTTTCTTTCACTGCCTCTGTTTTAATTGTTGCTTTAAGAACCACAGATCGATGGGTTGTGCTGGAGAGCTGCTGCTGCTGTGTGGACAGACAGGAGGACGTTAGGATGCCGGACTGACTGAGAGTGAGAGTTTTTCTGACCATGACCATGAGCGGAGAGCGCACCGAGCCGTCCGCGCCGCTCGACCTGCGGACTAAAGGCAGAGAGCGGGCTGGGGACGGCCAGGGGGAGGCGGACGCCAGCCGGATAGACCCCCCTACAGCCTCCCCCTCCGCCAGAGCGTACAGTAGCGCTCAGGCACGAACCCAGCCCTCCTCGCCCAAACGCGGAGATGACCTTAAGCCGGCTGCCTCCTTACTGCCCATCAGAAAACGGCCGATCCGTTCGGACACCGAGCCGCAGACGGAGCCCAGAGGTACCCCGAGCTCAGCCAAAGCGCCCAGATACCAGAACACGCGCAGTGGGCTGAGCTCACATCCGCAAACTCACCGCATCGCCCCGAGCCCTGCGCCTGCAGCACCGCACGGACACAGCCTGGTCCACCCACAGCACAGCCTGGGATACTGTAAGAGACTGTTACTCTATGTGTTTGGGTGGAGACGAGGGGGCGTTTAAATACCTTAGATGACCTGCATGAAACAGCTGCGAAGTGAATTTAAGCCTTTTTCCTCTAATTATGTAAAATCAGTGGAAAGTGGAAAAAGAGTTTTTTATGATTGTGTTTTGAACCCTACGCTTTAATTTAGTCTTATGTTTATGTCAGCTGTGCAATTTAAATGAATAGTGAAGGTTTTAAATGTGCCCATTAAGCTTTTAAGCTTACCTAAAATGTTTATCTAAGTGGTTGGCTGTGTCTCTGAGTGCACTGTCTGAGAACCAGAAATCTTATGTTCACTGAGCTACAGTTTCATTACAAGGCATACATGCTTAAGGTTCTGGTGCTCTCTATTTCTTTTCTCTCTCTCCCTGTATGTGTGTGTGTGTGTGAGAGAGAGAGAGAGAGAGAGAGAGAGAGTGTGTGTGTGTGTGTGTGTGTGTGTGTGTGTGTGTGTGTGTGTGTGT
>JBBJLR010000007.1:12113316-12123488 GCA_037577145.1 Brachypetersius gabonensis
CTCAGAGATGTGGGTCCCCAGGAACTTGAAGGATGAAACAGACTCGACAGCCCTCCCGTTAATGTGGATGGGATCATTTGATAATGATCATGATGAAATAATTCAGATTGTTATAGTGTATGGAACAGGATAAATGGTGATAGAGTGACAGAGTCATTACCGGTTGTCATTTATAATCCTCCAGTTGTGGGAGGAGTTATAAAGACTAACAGCCTGGGAGACAAAGTACTTTCTCAGCCAGTAGTCTGCCACTAAATGTACTCCTCTGCCTGGTGATGGTGCTGTGCAGAGGGTGGAGGGGATTGTCCCTTCTCTCTGCCACTGACACGAGTCAGTGCCAACCACAGATCTAGCCTCACCAGCCTGTCCAGCCCTGTAGCATCTCTCTTCTTTATGCTGTCTCCCCAGCACATAGCAGCGTAGAAAAGAACGCTAGCAACAACAGACTGATAAAACATCAGCAGTAGTTTCTTGCAGTCGTTGAAAGACCCCAGCCTTCTCAGAAAGAGCTGGCTCTGCCCCTTCCTGTACAGGGTATCAGTTTTAGCAGTCCAGTCCAGTTTATCATCCAATTGAAGTCCCAGGTACCTGTAGGTCCTAAATATACATTTAACTGATTTTAAAGTGCATCACCTACAGTTCATGTACTGCATATCAAACACGCTTTCTCTGACAAGTATATAGAACATCTAGTTACAATAAAATAGCTGTAACCTAAGAATCACAGTTTTACATGAATGCATCACAACATTTTTTAATGAAAACTGTTTTAATGAAAAATTTAAATTAACTGAAAATTGAAAACCCATACAAACGTGACATGAAACACAATGATTGTTATTCAAAACTGAAAGAACTGTGCAATTGTCCCTCATATAAGGAAGTCACCTTAAAAAGTAGCTGTTACTGAAAGTGTCTTTAGAAAAAAAAAACACACATACACACAAAAGTTCAAGAGTCCCTCACTCTTTTTCAGCCAGACTTACCTCTCTCTGCTTTCAATTTGCACACAGATAGATGGAGGTTTTCTTTGAAGTGATGGAGAGATAAGCACTTCCCTGTACTTTCTACCGGTTTTACTGACAGAAATGTTTAAGATCCTTTCTGCAGCTCTGTAGTTTTGTCCATTTGAGAGTCATTTAACCAAGCCGTCCCTGAGAAACTCAAGAAGGTCCTTTACCATCACTGAGATTAGATGCATGTGGACACTGTGCGCAGAATGACCCATGCAGGTTTAAGCATTTCATAAACCGTCATTCATAGAATCAGGTGTTGGATCATCATGAGTCCTTTCACTCAGCTGTCCAGTCTGCATATGCTACTATCAAAATGAGAAAATCCACAGATCAGCAACATATTTACACTTCTATGACAAGTATATTTATGTGTATTTGTGTATTTTCAGTTATTTGTAAATGGTAATGTACCATAGGTAAAGTACCATCTGTTTAGAGGTGTTTAGTATAGGGATGTTTATGTTCAAATTTCTGGCTTCTAAATGTGCAATAGTGGTCAGTTCTCCCAGTGGTCAATTGTCCGGATGTGTGTCACTTAAACTGGTGCACTGTCCTAGTTGCACTTGACCCTGCACCCTATGCTTTAACCTGAGCACAGGCCCTAGGTGTTTATAAGTGGCGATGGGCTCTACAGTTCTTATTTATATTTATACATTTAAAATAACACAACACAACTCATTCCCCCTAGACTCTGAAAGTTTTTTTTTGTTGTTGTTTTTGGGCTTCAGCAGGTGTAAGCCTGGGCAATCTTCGGAACTGGATCAGTAACTAGTAACTAGTAAATAAGAAAGTGTTACCTGACATCAAATGTTACAGGCCTTATTTGGTGTGGTTTGGGTTTTCATGGTGTTTGGACCAGTAGAAATGTTCCAAAATTAATTGGAATTGTTACATGAATGTCGATTAAAGTTCGACTCCTGTAAAGGTAGCATTTAAGATACAATGTGGATATGTTTTGTCTGTGCCTGGCCACAGTTTGGCGTTCTGGTTTAATGAACTGTTAGAGGATTTTATGGCGTTAAATTAGGTGCGTGTCATGATTTCCTGCGTGCATGATGTCCCCCCAATTTTTGATTGCACATCCTTGTAGTTCATTTTCATAAAACTAATTTCTTCCCACATTACATTTACATGATAAATACATTTATTTTTCTCTTGCAAAAAGTAATGTTTATTTGCATGTAATATATTCTCCACACACATGCCACACATTTACATATTTAATCAGTGTTTTACAGAAAGGGATTAGTAATGTAAACTTATATTCCATTAATGAGGCTTGTTGTCTATTAGACAGCAGGTTCAGGATACATTTCACTGCGTGTTGTACTTGTATGACTATGCATGTGACGAATAAAGAATCTTGAATCTTGAATCTTGAATCGTTTGAAGAACAATCTAAAACAGTTTAGAAGCACTGCCCCAACATACAAATAAATACAGAAACTGAAGTTACAACACAAAAACAAAACCGGTAAAAGCCAAAAATAGAACTGCCCACTTGTCGTTTTAGAAAAAGTACCTAAAAGAACTGTCCACGATCCAAGGCATACCACTTGATCTGTGACACATGATAGGTACCACTGGCTTGTTTACACTCACTGAAAAAGTTGCTGATGAAAGTAACAGGATAGGATTGAAAGGTATTTTGTCACATAATGTGTCATATAATTAGACATTATACATATAATTACAATACCTTAAAATAAATTATAATATATTTGCTATTATAGAATCTTTTTTTTATAGCAAAACGTATTACTTGCATAGCATTTGAAAGCACCAGCTCCCCTTTGCAGTAAGTACAGTCCAAAATTGCTTAGAGCAAAGTCTCATTACATTAACTTAAAATTTGACACTAAGTTATGATAGCAATGATATGTGAAAGTCTGAATTGGTCCCCATGTTTGTCTCTACATTCGAAAGATGCATAAATTGGGTTTTTTGTCTGCTATTTCAGGGCTCTGCATATTGCTGTGGCTCAGGAGAACGAGGCAGTTGTTCAAAGGCTGATCAAAATTTTATGCCGGGCTCGCAAAGACTTGGACTTATATAATAACTTAAGACAGGTAAGACAGGCTCACACACACTGACTTGTTTTTATAGAGTGTTATGACACAGGTTTCTATGAATGTCAGAGATCATTGCTGTTGAAACATAAACCTTGTCATTTTCTTTCATAATTTAAGAACACCATAAAGCTGCCCTTTACAATGTGTGAAAATTAGCTTACATTATCTCCATGTAAACATTGACAGACACACACACACACACACACACACTCATACACGCGCACACACAACACAAAAAGCAAGAAGAAGCAAACATATCGCTCAAAGTGCTCTTGGAAACGGTCTTCGGCACCTTTGGTTAAGGAAGATACCATTTAATTTTTCCAATGCAATGAATTAAATCACGAATGGAATACCTTTCCTTTGTCAACGTAAATGTAATTTATCTTTAACATGACTTAAGGTACATAGATCTGTACCATATTTCCCAACAGTGTTTGTGTACAGTTGAGAACACCTGTGAGTGCCGTGAAAGAGGAAGCATTTCTTTCCTGGTAATCATCCTAGCCACAGTGCAGCCTCATTTCTGGTGGTTACATGAGCATCTACTGTGGCCAGCTCATCTACTATCCCACAGCACCAGACACACTGTACACACACTTCTCACTGGGAACTGCCTATTCTTGTTCCCACAACTCTACTTACAGCCACCCCCTGCTGAGTGTCCCAGAGCTTTCACATTCTGTTCTCTCTCTCTCTCTCTCTCTCTCTCTCTCTCTCTCTCTCTCTCTCTCTCTCTCTCTCTCTCTCTCTCTCTCTCTTCTCCTCTGTCTTGCTCTGTAAAACAGCGCTTCCATCTTTCTCACCTATTCTCATCATCAGCGATAGCCACTTCATGTCTAACCAAACCTCAGAAATCACCTCACCTCATTCTGAGGTTTCACTCAACACACACATTGCAAGCCAGTTACCAGAAGCTGCGTCTGAGCCCTGCTTGTGAACTGGCTGCTTCTTTTTTCTGCCAGTTCAGTTGTGTTTGAGTGATATCCTGTCTTCATTCACTTCAGTTCCCCAAAACCGAAACACTGTACATTCTATGCACAGTATCATGTATTTATTTGTGCTCTGTCAATGTGATAGAGGATGGGCACTGAGTTAATATTATTGTAACTGAAGGGAAAAAAAATTATACAAGACATAATAATAATAATAATGATAAGGTAGTATCTTTATGTATATGTCATTTTCACACAGGTTGCAGTGCTATAGTGCTTTATAGACATGTGATAATGTTCAAAACGTTTACTTTAGTTTACTTTAGTGATTTAACTTAATGTGTAGTGATTATTATTAGCTATTAATAAAAAGCATTTCAATGCATGTGAATTACTTATATTCATTAGAGCGGGAACATGAGTCAAATTAAAATGATTAAAAAAACTTCCTGAAGTTTACTATACTGAAAATGTGGAAGTTCCACAGTAGAGAGGACTAACAACAGAAGAGAGCTCTCCATATTTTCGGTAATTCAGGGAGAGTCTTTGCAGAATTTGAGAACACATGTTGGAACACAGACAGATATTCAATGAGGTACATCAGCTTTAAAACCATTTAAAGGTTTAAAACCAAAATGAAGAATTTTAGAAACTGTAATAAATGGGTCACCAGTGCAGTTCCTTAAAAACAGGGTGATGTGAGCTTTCTTTCTTCTTTTCATTAGAATCTGTGCTGCTGCATTTGTACAAGTGTTAGAGGATGTACTGTTTTCTCAGGAAACCCATGAAGCAGAGCCTTACAGTAAATTCTGCAAGCAACAAATGCATGTACAAGCATAATTTTCTGATGAAAAAAAGTTGACTGTTTGTTTGTGCATTTATGCATTATTTCTTTAATGCTAAAAAGTGTGTTGCCTTTACATGACATTAAACCTCAGAATACAAAATTAAACCCAGGTTTTGAATTATACATTTGTTATACAAAAAAAGAGGGCATAGTTTCTGCTTTGTTTTTACTTACTTAGTACCAAGAATCGGTATTTCAGCATTTTTTCAAATTTGTTTCACAGTTTTTACTGAGAAGTATCTGACACACAGCTAACCAAGTCTTGATGTTCAAAAGGAATGAGAATGTATCATCAGCATAGCAGTGGACATTTCTGAAGTTTCGAAACTGTGATGTGACTTGAACAAAGACACAAACAAAGGCCCTAAAATTGAACCTCCCATAAGAAATGTAAAATATTTTTTGAATAATGATTTGCCAAATCAAGCTAGGTCTTATGGTCCTGTTTCATAGCTTGGGTGGCCGGGATTCCTCCTTGTTTGAAGTTTGCATGTTTTCCCCGTGGTTCTGTGGCATTCTGCCTGGTACTCCAGTTTCCCCCCAGAGTTAAAAGACATACATGTCAGGCAAACTGGAGATGGTAAATTGCCCCTAGTTGGTATTGCCTTTCAACCTGTAAACACCGGGATAAGCTCCAGCACCCCTACAACCATAAATAAGGATAATCTGTTCAGATAATGGTTGGATGGATGGATTTCCCAGTCAAATCTGTTCATTAAATATGAATGAAACCATTTTTAAAATGTTCCTGAGAGACTCAACTAGTTTTTTAGGGCATTTTATAATATGAGAAGTAATTTTTGGACTGATACATTCGTCATGAAATTTTCACACAATGTAAAGTGTAGGAGATTATTTTTTATTGTGTGAAAAAATGATAAAAATATAGAAAATTAAACATTTTACAACAGTAAAGACATTTTCTGAGCTAACGCAATAGTCTAAATAAAATGACTGCACAAAATATGCTGAAATATATATTTGGTTACAAATAATTTTGCTTTACTAAAACCCCAGTTTTGCCACAGTGAGTACAAATTATTGCCTGGGTCAGTGAAAATGGGCAAACGTGTCAGCATCTTCTCAGCTGACTGGTGGATTTAGAAATGTGTTACTATTGCCATCATTGTCTCTGTATTACTGTGCTACTTTTACACCCACAGGTCTGGTATGACCACCACACACACTGACATTTAAACACCAATATTGTTTCTGTACAGAAACTTGTGCTGTGTCATGATGCTTTTCATGTGTTAGAACCCAAAACAGGTGGTAGGTCCTGCACACACTGAGCGCATGTGTTCTTTGTGCTTTTTCCTGGTGTTTTGGATGTTATTGTTATGTTTGCTTTTCTGTGTTCACACTACAGTGCTGTGAATGTGAGCAGTGTCAGAGTGTGTGCATTGTGAATGTGTTGTGAGCTACACTCTGTACAAGCAGCTGCTGTGTGTGCGCGCGTTTGTGTGTGTGTATGAACTTAAGTATCCTCATTCCGAGAAGTCACATGATGCCCCTCACACTCTGGGCTGTTTCTCAACATACCTTCTTTTGTGGTTCAGGGTAGAAAGCAGGGACTTTCCCTCTCTCTCTCTCTTTCTCTCTCTCTCTCTCTCTCTCTCTCTCTCTCTCTCTCTCTCACACACACACACACACACACACACACACACACACACACACACACACACTGTCTTTCTTTCTCTGTCCCTCGACCGTGATACTTTTGCAATCATTTATTTATTTACTTATTAAGTAATTATTTTAGGCCAACAAATCAACTTATCATCAGATTCATTTATGAATGTAGATTTAAATGAAAGCCAGAAGAGACAATTGTGTTCCTCTTCAGTTCATGTACACTAGCTAGTTCTGGATTCAACAGGCATTCTTTGTTGTCATGTCTTCTGTTTTCATGCTTTTGGGATGGCTCATACTAAACACTACTTTACTTCATGACATAGGAGGTCCATGTAGAACTTTGCTTCGTTTTATAGCTGTAAACAGTTCATCTCTTTGTTGTTTCTTTCTGCCTTTCCAGGCAGGAATGTGAATCTAAAGATACTCCGCAGGGGAGAGGAAAGGGATTTTCCCTCTATAATCTCACTCTTCCTTGCACACACCCCCCCCACCCTCTATCGCTTCCGGCTCTTCCTCTCCCACCCTTACATGCCCTCTGTCCACCCTTCCTTTTATTACCCTCTTCACACTCTTTCTGTTCTTATGTTTGTTTTAAAGGCTTTGGTGTTTGCCTTTTGGGCCGGTTCCTCCAGCTTTAAATGACAGTTGTGCACTGTAACAATAGTAGGGAGCCACAGGCGATACGTGTGCATTTACATTTGATAAGCTTCCTAATACTGGCTATGGGGGAAAAAAATGAACCTCTTTGATGTATTGTTTCATGGTTATGATCATTGAGCTATGTTGTTCTATAAGTTTTATAGAGCTGACAATAAAATGCATGCATGTGTTCTCACACATATGCAGAACAGGGCAGTTGTGTGATGAGTGGTGACTCAGACAGGATTCAGGGAAATTGGAGCCTTTTTTCAAAGGAAGGGAGCGCCACAGGCATTGTGACATTGGAGGTTTTTCTCTACACTGTACTATCTCTGTACTTTTTACCCATAGCTCTTACTGGAACATTAGGTCCTCCCCTTTCCTTTAGTCTACACTGTGCCAGTCGAGTGCCAGCTTTATCTGCTAGTACTGAAATAAAACTATATTTCATTTAAAATCACATTTTCATTTCTTCATACCCTATTATACCCTAGTTAACAATAATGCATAATTTTTTTATTGTTCTCCGTACTTTATACATACCGTACTTCCATTTGTCTCCTCTAATGAAGGAAACCCTCAGTATGATAAACTAACCTTTTGACATGGTGAAGCTTTAACTGAAATTCTGGCGTGCATCTCTTCAAGCCTCATATTATGTTTAAAACTGGCACAAAAGATGTACATCAGCATAACATGGCGGATAAGGCTGCTTGCAGGAAAGTGTTTAATTGTGCATTAAACACTCCCTGCTGCTGTGTGCCTTTAAAGTCTTATCTAAGTTGTCACTTTTCAACTTACTGACCTTTAACCTGTTAGACGGGTTCTAACTGAGAGCTCGCATTGATGGTAATCCACCAGGATGTGATTCATATTTACAACCCAAATAACCCTTCATGGCCAAACAAGCCTGAGTGTGTTAAAGTGGATCAGATGTTTACAGTGGTTGAGATAACACAGATGAGCAGCAAGGTTCTGTCTCAAGTGGCTCTCTACTTCTTACATAGTGCATTACACAGGACTTCAAGTACAGGTTCCTGCGCTCCAATAGTGAATAATGTGTCTAACAAAGAGCCGCTGGGATTCAGCCACATATTCAGAATTCCATACTGGACAAATTGTTCACTATTTAGATGTAGAAACATGCATAGCACACTGTAGAGGTAGTGGAGGGCCATTTCGAATTCAAAGTGCACCCTGGCAAATGTATTATTAACAGCAATGTTGTTAAAGAAATGGAACAAGGCAGTATCAGACTGGTATCATTATCGGAAGATATTTGAGGTTGCGGTATCAGCATAAATGTATCAGCATAAAATAGTGGTATTGGCCTCCCCTAGTAAAACGTGCTGAGAATAATATGCAGGGGGGATGTTATATGATTTACTGTAACCTATAAACTGAATCTATATTATTTTGCAAGACAATAAAAGCAAAACTCCCAAACCCATCAAAATCTGAATTATAAGTATATTGATTATTTGATTAGAGATTAATTAAGAGGTTAACTTTTAAATCTCTCTCTCTCTGCATCCTCAGACTCCTCTACATTTGGCTGTAATTACTCATCAGCCTTCTGTGGTGCAGTTTCTCCTGCTGGGTGGCGCTGACCCTGGAGCACTGGACCGTCATGGACAGAATGCACTGCATCTTTGTTGTGAGCACAGCCAGGACAGCTGTCTGGATGTAATCTTGTGCCATCTAGCTCACTCCCAGTGCTGTCCCTTAGCTTTTGTGGACAGTAGGAACTATGAGGGTGAGTATTTAGCTAAAGCAAGTTAAGACAAGGGATCTGCAATGAATAAATCAATACTTCATTGATAAAATCAAGTGTTCTGACAACAGATTTGAACAAAACCATGCAATGGTGGAATACAGCAATGTATCTTTTTAGTTTTTTTTATATTGTCCTGTGTGAGAAAGGGTCAGGAAGGGTATTTCCTGCTTAGCAATGTGCCATAGTCATCTTAATTTTCCTACCTCAAGGTACAAAAAGCCCCTAGAACCACAGAGAGAGGGTCTGAACAGCTGAGCCATGTAGGTGAATATGTGTGGGAGTGTGTATGCCTTTGTGTTTTGTTCTAAGAAAAAGCAAGTACAGGCCTGCAAATGTTAGATCTTGATTGAGTGGGTTATCAGTTTTTAGAGAATTTAGTGATTGTTTTTCCTTTTCCAGTATTAAGTATTTCCAGTATTTCCTTTTCCTGTATTAAGTTGCAGCAGCTTATTTACAGTGTGCTATATTCTGTTCAATTTCAGGTTTGACCCCCCTACACCTGGCTGTTCAGAATGGAAATAAAAAACTGGCCAAAATGCTACTACAGAGCGGAGCTGACATTAATGCTGTGGTCAGTGAAGTCCATAAAAGCTAAAACTAAAAGCTCATGTTTGCTGTCATCATGTGGTGTTGTGGTCCCAGTAAGAATATGAATAGGTTCTGCAAGTTGTGAGATATTCTCCGTGCCAGGTTTCCTCTTATTTAAAAAACGTTGTTTCTGTTTTCCCTACATTCGCAGGACATCAAGAGTGGCCGCAGCCCGCTGGTACATGCTGTGGAGAACAACTGTATGGAAATGGTCAACTTTCTCATTGAGGTATAAATACATATGCAAATCTTTTCCAGAATATTTTAATGGGTGTGTCTATGGCTCTGCTCAAGCCTTCTACAAAAATTCCTCTGAAATTTTAGTCAAAGTTTCTTACCAATCACTTCCTTATTTTTGAAACATAAAAGCATGTTGGTGGTTAAATTTACAGTTGGAACACTAAACAGGGCAGTAAATGTCATAAAAACAGAAATTGTACTGTTTTACCTGAATTACAAAGTTAATTGTTGTTTTTTTAATACATTTAATAGCTGCATGGACATATCTTAGTAATACTGTAGAAGAGCTGTAAACACTCCTTAAGTAATCATGTATATAACATGTTTATACATTTACACATGTATTTATATATATATATATATATATACACTGCTCACAAAAATTAAAGGAACACTTTAAAGAAACACATTAGATACATCAGA
>JBBJLR010000007.1:12124068-12149352 GCA_037577145.1 Brachypetersius gabonensis
GTTGCCTCACACCTCCAGGGTTGGGGTTTTGGCCTTGTGTGTGTGGAGTTTACATGTTCTCCTCATGGTCTCCAGTACCTCTCACAGCCCAAAAACATGTGTGTCGGGTGAACTGGGGATTCTGTTGGTGTGTGTGAGCTAATGGTGTGTGTATGTGCGCCCTGTGGTGGGCTGTCACCCCGGCCAGGATGAGTTCCTACCTCGCACCCATTGGCCCAGGGATAGTCTCCGGGTACCCGTGACCCTAGTATGGATTAGGCAGTTAGGGAACATGAATGAATGAATGAGTGCAATGCTTCACCTGAGAAGAGATATCTCTTCTTTATAAACAGAATGTGGCTGTGAGTTTTTGAGCAAAAGAATAATATTCCACTCTCTCTCTCATTCTCAGAATGGCTGTAATGTGAATGCACAGTCATACAGTGGTAACACTGCCCTCCACAGCGCCTGTGGCCGTGGTGAGGTGGAGGCTGTCAGAGTGCTTCTGAAGAATGGTGCTGACAGCAGTTTAAAGAACTACCACAATGACACCGCTGTCATGGTGGCCAAGAATAAAAAGGTAAGAAACTGAGGTGGCATTACAGGGAAAAGGAAAAGACTTTTATTAGAAAGGCTATTAGAGCCCATGCAGAAGAACATATGATCTGTAAGCTATTTTACTTTCTTGCCAATAATTTAGACTGCTTCTGTTATGTGTACATAAGATTAAGATAAGATTATTATCTTCCACAAGTGGGAAATTTGCTTTGTTATGGCAGAAATTGGACACAAGAGATAGAATGTAAGAAAACAATAGAATAGAATACTAACAGTACAGTATAAAATGTACACTATACAATCTAGAAATATAAATATGGACATATTACAATGTATATTTATATATTTAGATAGAAATATTTATATATTTGTGCACATATTTAGTTTAGGACTTCTAGTAATGGATTCAAGTTACTGAATTAGAGCTTAGTGTAATTAGAACTCTCAGGAACACGTTTTCTGTGGTTCATTTTGATTTTCCTGTCAGGTATCTGATGTGTTGCGTGGAAAAACTGCTCGGGGCCATCTCAAAACTCAGCACAGCTTTAATGGTGAGCCACAAGCTTGAAGTAGATACTTGTACATACATACACACATTTACAAATCATTCCACAACATAGTAATGTTATATAGAGGCTTAAGAAATTCAGTGCCATGCAGTTTTTGCTTATGTTGATGGTTTATCAGTTTATCAAGCAGTCCTCCCACAAATGACCCTCGTAGGTCAGGTCTGTTTCGGATGCATCCCATAAGAAAAGACACTTGTCTGATCTAAGTGGTGCCCTTGAAGAACGTTGTTTTGATTACCCTGTACTTAGGTACCAGCAGGTGTCATTCTCTAGAACTGCATGATAATGGCTAAATGATAAACAATAAATTATTATTTTGCTCAGTTCCAACCAAACCATGATTATTCATTATATTTGAAAAAAAGTACGTATTTTAACAAAACGATTTTCTTCTTGGAACATTGTAAGCCTGCCTTCCTTTTATATACAAAGCTTAAAATGAAAGTAAAACCTAGTGCTCTTAGTTTACTGTCCCTGTTATTCACTTTATATAAAAATATCAGTCAATTTGATATATTTAGTTTAACCATAAGTATGTTTAATCAGTTTCATTTGGTTGCATTTGCCCAGTTTGCTTTTTTCTGAACTTTTGTTTAACTTTTTATGTCATGTTTTTTTTTTTATTTCGACAGCGCAGTAATTAAGCATTTGTTATTTTCCCATTTAGGTGCTACTCCTAGCTTTAACCGAAGTGCTTCACTCTCTCCTGTTGCGCCACAAACGAATTCACCACACAGTCAGTCTGGTGAAAGCATGTCGGGAAACCAGTCACCGACAGAAACTCAGGAAAATGATGATCTACACAGGAGACCAAGGACATTTCATGATATGATGCCAGATAGTACAGACAATGCGACGTCTATGCAGTCTTTACCCCTTTTCTCACCTTACTTTGACACCTTTATGCCTGTTTACTATCCGGGTTTGCAAAGACATCCTTACCACCCTGACACCCAGTTAATCCTCTTCCCCACTGCTCTTGGAAGGAGTGAGCATCTTTCTCATGGCCTGCCCCCAACATCCATTGCCACACAGTCACGGCCTTCTAGCCATAACAGTGACCAATCGGATATATCCAACATGAGTGTGAGCAGTGAGGGGAAAGGTTGAGCGTGACAAACTATAACCTTCTGTCTATACTTGCACATTGTGTGGCTTTTCTTTCTGCATTGTGAAGACTAATGAATACTCATAATTGTGATCACTCTGTATGAATAAATGTGGCAGGTCCATCTTAGCAGATGTTTTTTTTCTTCAACGTATCCTTTAATTTATGGTTAATTTCATTTTGGTATTTCAAACATCTGAGATGAGTAATGTACTTTCATCTAAAAAAACTGTGTTCATAATCATACTCTGTACAACATAAAAAAGCACTGACTGTTTGTATATTTATACATGTTACACCTGTGAATGTACCTTGTTTATGAATTGATGTGAATATGTTTCAGATTCTGAGGTCACTGAAAATGGCACTTTTCTGAAATTCAAATGCAAAGTCCATCAATAACAGTTACTGATTGAGCCATGGCTTTTTACGTATTTAGTAAGTGCTTAAATGAAGATAAATATTAAAAGTTAATTACTAAGATGAGGAAAATAAATATTTTTTTATTTGTCTTTGGTTGTTCAATTGGTCTCTTGTTTCTTGTTGAAAAGGATTTTTTTCCTTTACTTTTTTTCAGAATCAGATATTGAATACTTACTTACCTTGTAGGGGAGTTACCGTGATCGGGGGTGGTGATTCACCCAGGGCTCAGCCATTGCACTTGGGTTGTGCTGACTTCTACGAATTCCCCAAATGTGGGAATCTTGGTTGCATAGTTTGTGGTAGTTGGGGGTTGCGTTCGTGCTCTCCCCTGATAATGTAGGGCAGCTGGTTGCCTAGTGGTTAGAGAGTTGCCCTTTGCGATTGGAAGGCCAAGGCTTTGAATCCCAGGACCGGCACCACTGAGGTACCCTTAAGCAAGGTGCCGTCCACACACACTCCTGCCCAGACGCTACGTCATTGGCTGCCCACTGCTTCACTCGAGTGAATGGGATGAATGCAGATAAGAAGTTCACACTGTGTGCTGTACTGTGTTGTGGTGTGTTCAGTTGAGTAACTAAAATCAGAAATCAGTATCACAATCAGTAATTGTGGATTTGTGGATTTTTAAATTTACAGTACACACTGGAACCCCTCATTTGTGCAGTTGCAAACCTTAAATTTTATAACTTTATTTTCATTTCCACATGAACTAAACAGAATGTAAGGCAATTCTGCTGTGTTTTTTTGCCAAATGTGAACCCGTAAAAATGTTGTAATGGGAGACACACACTACCCTGCACTGGGTGACGGAAAAGTTTCAGAACCAATTCAATTAAAAAACTGGATGGAAAATCAGTATACAGTATAACTATTAATTATTGATTTGTTTTAACTTTCTACAGCTCTCTAATTTAGAATTTTTGGAAACTATGCTGAAATTATTATTAAAAGTCCAGAATGCTTTATATCATTTTAATATTTCAGTCCTTCAGTTCTTAATGATGTACATTCAGAACAATTGAAAACTGAAACATGGATGCCCAGATTGCAGGTGTGTGAGTCTCAGACATAAAATAAAAATTATGATAAATTCCCCAAAACGAGCAAAGATTATCACTAAACGATATAGCAAGTAGCTGATTATTCTTTCCACTATATATAGATGATTGTTATGCTGTGGAGCTTTTAGGAAATGCTGAAGATGCCAGTAGCTAAAAAACTACCAGCAATTTAAATCAGTTACAGATCTTTGTTTAAATGTATTTAACTTAAATATAGCCAGAACTGTAATCTGATCTTCAGAAAGATGATTTTTTATCCAGTCAGAGTCAAAGAGTAATCAAAAAAAGACAATGAGAGTGATGACGTGTCTTTTAAATTGACATGTCTCTTTAACTTTGGTGTCAAACGACAGATTTCTATTTAGTTTGCATTGCGGAGATTTTTTAAATTTGTCCACCAGATGGTGCTGCCCGATAATGCTGTTGATTCATTTAAAAGGAGATTTTTCTTTAACAATATTTAGATATTGTGTGGCCCTATTTTTTAGATATCGTGTGGACTTGTTAAGAGTTTTGTCTCACTGCGAGCACAGAGAGCATTGAGAAAAGCTACGTGCTGGAACGTCTGCTCTGCTCTTTCTTCTTCTTTTTAATTAAAACTCCTTTTTGTAGACTGTTGGTCTCTTTTTCTCAGTGTGCGACCCTCTTTCAAACTTTTCAAGTCTTTTTGCTTCCACGCACCTAATTCAACAGTCCTCACATCGAGAGCGCAACAATTAAGTTTCACCCTTTCTAGTTCATGCTGGGACTGTCTAATCAGTCACCATCAGGCCTACATCTAGTCACAGGTGTCTAGGTTTTCTCAGTTTCAGGGAAACCTGAACCTTTTTAATACTACTACTACTACAATTACTACTACTACTACTATTACTAAAAATAATAATAATAATAATAATAATAAGAAGAAGAAGAAGAAGAAGAAGAAGAAGAAGAAGAAGAAGAAAATAATAGTAATAATTATTATATTATTACATATCTACATATTTCCAGGACATTTGGAAATCATCTACAATTCAGTGAACATAATCCTGTTAAGTCTTGTTTAATGTTGTTCTTTTATAAGCATAAGGCCTAATGATACTTACTAATACTAATAAAAGTACCTACTTATACTAATAGTAGCAATTGTAGTAGTGAAATAATAATAATAATAATAATAATAATAATAATAATAATAATAATAACAACAACAACATTAATAATAATAATAATCTATCTCTCTTTCTACCTATCCAGGCCCACACACAGGACCAGTGGGCATGCGTTAGGGGCATTGGCTTATGCAGGGACTTGCAGACCTAAAGCCTGACATGACTGGGCCCCAGGAAAAAGAAGTTTGAGAAACACCATCCTATGCAACCAAAGGGAATGGAATGAATAGGCTGGCTTTGACACCAAGAAGAGCTTTGAAATCAAGGTAGCTGCTGAGAAAAAAAAAATCAAACACTTTGTGTCATTTTCTCCCAAAGGTTCAATATCTAAAAAAAAAAAACAATAGGTAGGGCTGTTGTTTGGACTCTGGATCTGGATGACTTCGCTGGCCAGGTCTGTGAGCAAGGGAACCATCCTATGATAGACCAACTATGCAACCTTCTGGATTTTGGTAGGATTCATAATATTCACTGGAAAATTCAGCTAAGAGCAAATTCATATAATGACTTAACATTCTGATTTTTCCTTTTAAACTGCCTCCAGTGGCTCTATGACCAGACTTGGTGCCATTAGGGGTCAAAAGGAGGCACTATCTGCTTAACAAGATCTGACCTTTATTTAAAGTCTAGCAACCAAATAAAGTCTCTAGTTAACTCATTAGATTTAGAATCATTAATCACCCTCACTCCACTTAAAACAGCTGATGTGCCTGTCTCAAACACTAACTAAGGGACAGTGTGTTTGGTTATGCTTTTGGTGTATATCTGTGTTATGAGCTGTAGCACGGCACTCCTGTACCTCAGCTTGCATGGTCATCTGGGTATTTTGCAAAGTAAGTTCTTAAATTATAACCAACCCCTGCAAGTATGATCTCGAAACATATTTTTGTGCTGTCCTAGCTTCCATTCCCGTCATTTTTGCACACCACAACAGTAGAATCAACAAAACAGCGGGCTCTTTGTCCCATTAAAGTAGAAGTGACAGTGATATATATAGTAATGCTGGGCAACAATTTAATTTTTTAATCACAATTAGTCGCACAGTTCACTGTGATTAATCCTGATTAATTGCATTGTCGTAGGCAAAATACATTATTAATTCAATAGTAGTGTATTGCACAGCAATATACAACTAAGTACTGCTACATGAACAAAAGTGCAATAACACTTGGTTTGCAAACGCTTTAAACAAATATGATGTTGCAGTTAAAATGTTTCTTGCAAATCTCAACTGAAACATTAATGGAATCACGTATAAAACTAAAGCTATTTGCCCCTGCCACAGCATTCACGTTTCATCTAGTTTGTTTTTGAAAAATAACTTCCCTCAGAGTCCAGAGCATGGAGGACGTAACCATTATTGTAGCCGCTGCTGCTTAAATTCTCTGTGCCTCTGTGTTCTCTGACTCCCAGTTCTACACCTTTCATCTGGCAGAAAAAAATGAATTACAGATACAAGTAGGTTTTCAGACTGAACTTAAAATCTGTTTGTTATTGGGAATAGCATTCTAGTGTTGCGGGCTATACTGTTATATCAGAACGCTTTTCGCCCTCTTTGTAACGTCCCCAATCAGTGGCCGCTAGAGGCCGCCATTGAACAGGATTAATGGGGACTCTGATTTTGACACAGGGTGTGGCTCCCCTGATCGGCTTTAAGGAATAAGGATTCTCAGCCGGTCAGGCAGTAAGGATTAATTATGTCTGTATGCCAGTTTTGTTAAGGAACAGAGTTCCAAAGGATGAGAACTCCAACCCAGTTATCTGTTTAATACTTAAGGCACTTCTGTATATGGTTCCTGTGACTCCCCCTCTACTGTTTAGTCTTGGACTATGTACATAGTTATGGCCTGGAGGTGTAGTCTCAACAAACTTGTCAGATCTCTGTAAGGCATAGGGTATCAAGATTCTGATCAGTTATTAATTTGTTGGCAATATAATGTTTAACGGTCCTAGCTTTAGTGTTAGATCTAAGGTGCTGAGCTTACTGGTAGTATGAGAGATTAATTAAATTGTTCAAGCACGCTTTTTGAAATGTCCTACTTTTCTGTTTAGTTCAGGGGATAGACACAGTCTTAATATTATAGAACTTAGGGTGACTCAAGGCAGCGAGCAGATGGTTGCTTTAGCTGGACAGTGTGCCTCCTGGCACTGGTCTGTGCTGCCAGCAGAGAGCATCACCCTCCCATGAAGCGTGTATACCATCCCAGGCTAAGAGACCAGGCTTGTCCTTAAACATGGACCAATTGTCGATAAATCCCACATTGTTTTCTTAGCACCACTTGGAAATTCAGCAATTCAGCGCCCAAAGGGTCATGCCATATTGGGATGCATATTACGGCATGGGACATCTGGGCTAATTTGTACACCTCTTGAAGTCTTCACTGGCCTTAGTGACCACTGACAAATATCATAAACCCCTACATCAGAAGTAGGCAAACTTTTTGACTCGTGGGACACAAGGGGGTTTTAAATTTGACAGAGGGGATGAACCACAAGCAGATGAATGGAGTGTTTGTGTGAACTAATATACATTCAATGTAAACGTCATAACAGGTTTTGATCTTTAGAAGGTAGATCTTACTTCGGTGAAAATTTTTTTTGCGGTCCACCTCCTCTTATACACTTGGCATTCACTGTCCACTTTTCTTTGGTCCGCTCATGTTTACAATTGGGCTCAAAGGGCAAATCAAAAACATGGCACTAGCACCCGGCACCCAACATACCTCTAACCCCTACCCCTGAAATCCCTAAAGGAATAGCTCATTTCACATGTCAAAGAACGGAATCACCTTTAACCAGGGCACTTTGAACAGGCCTCTCAGCTGACGTGTCACTGAAGGGGACAAACCTGTTAATGGGAGAAGAAGAGTGGTGCTCGTGTGGGGAAGCTCACCCATGAGGGTGAGGTCTGTGACTATTCCGCCAAATCGTTACCCAATTGCCCTGCTGCGGGGGCTTAACTATTAATAAATAATGATGCCACATTTCTTAAGAGGTCTGTTATAGAGCTAGATGATGGATTAGACCAACTTTAGCTAGTGCTAGTTACCTGGTAGTTTAGCTAGTTTAGCTGGTCATGCTAGTTAAACTCTCTAAAACTCTTTCTCCGCCAGAGTGAAGTTTCTTTGTGATGTGGTTCAAGTTTTTACATGTACATGAGGTCTGTTATTTTTTTTAGCTAGATGAAAGATGCACTGGGACACATCATCAGCTATGTATCCTGGGGTCATTCAGTGTTTCGGGTCTCACAACATCATACACCCTCACCTAGGCAACCCAGCCAGGGTTTATTAAACCCCGACTTGTGTCCCAGCAGCGTTAGGCCATGGATCAACCCTCTTAATTCAAAGCCATCTGGATGCTTTCTCTGCTGCTTCTGTTGCCATCCAGATGGCTGTTCTCCTGAATGACCCAGTCATTCCTAACTGTGTATAGGCTCTGTAGGAAGGCTCTGTTGTGTATAGGCTCTGGTACTTGGTCAGCTTCCTCTCGAATGCTTCCCCTATGCGGTCTTCTCTGGGAACTGTCAGCTCTATCAGGGCCAGCTGTTTTGAGGCCTATGATAGAACAACGATATCTGGTCGCAAAGAGGTTACTGCGATGAGGATGTGTTAGAGTGTCCCTGTCCACAAGCAGAGTGGAGTCGAGTTTGCCCCATAGCTGGAGGTTTGAAGGGCTCAGTAAGATGTCATAAATTGCTTGGATGAGGAATATAATGCGTTAGGCTCTGCTCACCAGATGTCTGTCCATGTGAGCAGCCTTTACATCGCCGTTCCATGTCATCCAGGCTTCCTCTCTTTTCTTATCCACTGTTGACCTCACCTCATCCTGGATAAGCCGTCACCTCTCCTTGGCCTTATTATATTGAGGTGTTGGCTCTTAAATGGATATTGCAGGATGTTGTTCTAGTCCAAGTTGTTATAATAGTCCAAGATGGGGCCCTTGATCTTGCTGGAAACATAGTGCCAGTTCAGCGCAGTTTCTACCAGCTTGTGTGATACTGACCCGTATGCGTTGGTCAGGTCCAACCACAACACAACGAGATCTCCCTTGCCCTTGAGAGACTTCCTGATGAGCTGGGTGACTATGCTTATGTGCTCCAGGCAGCCCGGCATCCCTGGAGTCCCTCCCTTCTGCACTGAGGTGTCAATATACCTATTCTAGAGCAGGAAGTCAGTCAGCCGGCGGGCCAAGATGCTGAAGAAAATCTTGTCTTCCACACTAAGCAGCGAGATGGACCCGTCTTATACCTGTCTCACCATCTCCTGTCTGTTTAGGTTTGGATACCACACTTCTAAACAAAGTAAAAGGTAAAACTGATCTTCACTTCATTAAATACTACCACATAAAGTTTTTGGGATTTTTAAAAAATCTAATATTGATCTAAAGTTGTTGATATGGCCTCAAAGGTAAACTACTACTACTAATCTCTTTAAAAGCAGTGAGTGAAATTAAATTAAAATGAATAAATAATGTATTTAAATACATTCACTGTCAGTGCTGGTAGGGCAAGTAAGTCATGGGTGCTCTGCCACACTTTCATTTTGCTCTTTAATTTCTTTTCACATTATGGCAGTGCTCATTTACATTTCATCACACTTTAAGACCTGATACGTGATCATTCATACCTCTATGGGAATGGCTTGTGTGTCTAATCTTCATCTTGTGACGTTCGCTAGATGGCGACCCCGGCCCCACAGCTCAGAGGAAAAGAAAACGCAATGAACTGGCCACCCAAACCAAAGTCCTGAAAAGTAATTTGACAGACAACTAAAAACTTCCAAAGGTGTATACATAATTGTCCCATCACATAGGCACATGACAGGAGCCATTCACGACTTGGGAGAAGCTAGTTTGGCCCTTTATTGTCAGTGCTTGCAATTTCAAACCTGGCCAAGCTTTTGGTGTACATCAAATAAGTTCATGAGGGCCAGTTTCTGGATTTCCTGTTCTGTAAGGGGCTGCCAGGGAGCACAACTGCTGGAGAAATAGTTTGTTGGCTGGATGGGTATATCACTGGCCATTGGTTGCTGTGGGGTTGTTTTGAATGCGAATGTACAGATGGGGCAGCAGCTATGACTGGTAGGTACAACAGTTGTAACTAAGGTAAAAGCGGTTTCTCTGTCAGTCCGGGCAATGCACTGCATTATCCATTGAGAGAAGCTTGCTTCTCGTCCACAGAACTGCATTAAGTTCTATATCAAGTGGCCCAGATCGTGAACTTAATTAAAAGCAGTCCGACAAATTCACGTCTATTTTCTGCTCTGTGTGAGGAGAAATTAATTTCCTGTTGCACTCTGAGGTTCATTGGTTGTCACAGGGTAAAGTGGAGAGCGGAGTATATGATTTGTGGCGGGAGACTGAGGTCTTTTTGGCAAAAAAACAATCCAGTCTTGCTGATCACCCGCAAGATCCATCACATTAGAACGTTGATTTAATTGTTTTGGTGCCAAATAATCTCTGTGGGTGACTAGGCCGGTGATTTTAGCTAGGTTAAAAGACAGTTTGCATGTTCAGCACCATTTGGCAGTGTTCAAAAGTATAATAATAATTAAATTTTTTTTTAAACCCACAAAGAATGAAAAATCTTGATTTATTGGATCTTATATAGAGGCATAGGCCCATACTACTACTAATAATAATAATACAATAATAATAATCCCAATAACCTCACATTCAGACAAAACACTCCTGTTAGGTCTTGTTTAAAATAGTTCTCATATAGGCAGAAACCCTAATAATAATAATAATAATAATAATAATAATAATAATAGTCTGCCCCAAGCTGTGTCCACAAAGCTGAAACAGCGTTGTCCAAAATGTATTGATATGTTGAAGGGTTAAGATAGCCCTTCACTGGAAGCAAGGCAGCACCTGAATTCAACAATTAAGTGTCCCAATAGTTTTGTCCATATACTGTAGTGGAAAAGAATGGAATGGGAAACTTTCCGTTACTGCTCGGGAGCTCCTTCTGAAGAGGTGTGGCCTAAGATCAGAATTTAAAATCTAACACTTTGATTGGCCGCCTCGGTCATTTCGTCACAGATGTGGTTAACTTCTCTACGCACGGCCATATTTACTTAGCAAATTCAAAACGGAAGAGACAAAAGGACGGTGTTAAAGTGAAGAGATTCAACAGAAAGAGCGTTTCTCAAGTGTAGAGTGGAAGCTCGTGTTAAATAATTCACTCTTAAATCTTTCGAAGAAGGGAACAAACTTGCATTTAAAGTGAGTGGAGTCGTCAACCTGCTGCTCCGGTTATTGTCTCTTTGCTAACTGGCTAAGTTTAAGTTAGTCAGCTAACGTAACTTAAACTCATACACTGTCTCAGTTGTTAGTTAATGTATTGTGTTTTTCGTATGCGAATATGGTTATAATGACGAATGGTTATTTAGGTTACATTGCATTAATAATTGCTTGATTGTTATTAAGTTGGGTTCTGACTTTTTTGTCTTTGCTAACCCCATGTAATGGTGCTACAGTGCGTGCTAACGTTATTTTATCTGCTACCTGACAGCTCGGTTAGAAGCGATTAAACAGGGTGAAAACTTTTCCAGCACTCCCGATTGATGACTTTAGGTAGAACTGGCCCAGTGTAACCTCAACAAGATTAAAGTTCATTAGGTCAGCATATGGACACAGTAGCGATTAGTGGTTGGAAATGTTGTTAGTAAAGTGTCACACTTGTAGTCACACGTAGTTACACCACAGTACGACACGGTGTGAACAATGTGAAATTATTTCCCTCCATTTAACCCATTCACCGAGTGAAGCAAGGGCATATTGTGTGGGGACGGTTCCTTGGTCAGGGATGCCTCAGTGGTGCCACTAGCAATCCTGCGAGTCAAACCCACACCATTCTGATTTGCAGGGAAACTCCCTAGCCACCAGCTGCCCCAAAGTAGGGCACTGCTGAGTTTTTCTTAGCTGTTGTAAGTTATATTTGTTTTAGGGTGTCCAGTCAGTGTACAATGTGAAAGTTTTTACATAATTTGTTGACTGGATATGTTGTTATACAACGATTTAGATACTAGTGGTTCATTTGGTGACATAAGTTGCTAACATTAATTCTGTTAGACAAAAGAACGCACTATTTTTGCCTTATTTGATTCTTACTTTGGTCTGACATTAATTTATTTCGCGATGTAATGTTTAGAGATCAGTCTGTCATTTTGACTATACTCATGTACAAAATTGACCCGTTCTACCATCTTAACTTTCTCACAGCAAGTTTAATTCGACTTTAATACTAATCAACACATTACTTTTTATTTTGAAGGTGACCGACTTCCAGGATTTCTCTGTCAATAAGCAAGAAAGGCGGCAAAGGACTGATAGACAAAGCTGGAAGAAATATTGACTTTCCGACTGAAATTCAATGTCTCATTGCTGGTTCAGTTGGACCGCCTTGATTAGAAATTACTCTATGAAAAGGAAATACCTAGAATTTTAGGAACGTCCTGAAGACCATAACCTAAAAGTAGCATTTCTGAATGAAAAAGACTCTTAAGCACTTGAATTCAGAAATATTATTGAAGGTACTATAAAACACGAATAAGACGCAAGAAAGTAAAATAGTTAAAGTCAGTTTAAAAACAATTGCCCCAAAATATTCAGGGACAATTAAGACAAATTTGTGGTTTCACCCTAAGTCCATTAGACAGGCTATATTTATTCATATAAATACATTTTTCTCCTCTTTTGGGAGAGTTTTCTTATGAACTGTTTTCATGTGTCAGCCCCTCTTCTTTTCAAGAGGTTTGCACATATGAGCTAAAGAGGTACAAAATAGGACTGTTTACACAGGAGCACACTGAATTTCTTTAAAAGCAGTAAAGGAAGGTTAAAAACAACCTAGAAGTCTGCAAGAAACTACAGATTGTTCTATAGCCATGGCCACAGCAAGAACAGAGATCCCTGCTTCAGTCATAGTACTAACCAAACAAAATGGACAGTCCAAGCCAGTTGGCCTGCAACCAGGATTGGTCACTGGATTGCCACAACCGGGACAAGCACTTGGTGGCCCACATAAAGGAAGCAGCATACCACAGACCAGTGGTGGTATCAGGTAAGCTAGACTGTAATAATATTAAAGTTTAAATTGATGTTGCATAGAATGCACTGTGTTGGTCACTCTTCCTGAAAATAACTTGAATCTTCTGTCCAGATTTGGAGATGACTGGAAAAAGTCTTTGCAGCTTCCTCCAAAAGACACAAGGATGAAAACCTCGGTAAGGAAACAGACGTTTGTAAGACCCATGATTGAGTGATAGGATCAGATGTAGGGGAAGCACACACACATGCCAAACTTACTTTATAATACTCAGATGGGGATTATGATTTTTTTATGAATACCACCAGATGTCATCAGTAGTACATTAACACTGTTGAATGAATTAAACATTTAACAGTATACAATTATAAGCTTAGCAACAGTCACATCTTTGTAAAACCTAATGGCATTGAATATCTGGCATTAAGATCACTTGATCTGAAAATTAACGTAAACTGCTATTGTCCAAATTGGCACTAATCTGAAATATGTTTCTCATCTACAAAATAAAGAAAGCTTATTTTGTTTTTCAGGATGTAACTGCAACCAAGGGGAATGAGTTTGAAGACTACTGCCTTAAGCGTGAATTGTTAATGGGCATCTTTGAAATGGGTTGGGAGAAGCCCTCTCCTATCCAGGTAAGCCGTACAATTTGAACCAATTACAGAAATGTTACAAACTGTTTTATGTTACACATATTGAAGTCAGAATCAAGTTCAAGTCAGCCACGCATAAAGTAGCTCTAAATTCGAGGTGATTATATTCCATTCATCAACAGCGTCAGATTTAAAAAATGTAAATGAGTCTTCACTTATTGTCTTCTGATTCCTGGATTCCTTTTGCTTGGAATGTTGGCCCTTCTCTAATTTAATAAAATTAGAGGTGGGCATAGATTAATTTATCTAGATTAATCTAACTGTAATCTTGTAATTAATCTAGATAAAATTTTAATCTAGATTAATCTAAATTAAAATGACTCCTTTGAATTCTGCCGAAGGTCTAACCACCACCCCCCCCGCCCAATGATCCCAAGCCACCGTAAATATATAGTCATTTTATATCCAAACATTTCATACAAGATATCACTGAGTGCACTTTGCTAATAGAAACAAGACTATGAATTGAAAGGGAAAATAATAAGACTATCTATCATTATTTAATTTAAATGATGTCCTTGCTGTTGAAGCTGCTGTAGGTAGCAGGCGGGCATTAGGACCCAGGCGAAGCTACGCGCCGCTGCATGTTGGCGAGTAGCAACCAGAGCCGTCTCGTTCTCTGGTAGCACCGTTTGTACTCAGTTTAACAGAATGATACTATGAGTGTCCATAACTGTTCACTGCTTAACTTTTCTTGTTTCCTTAAGCGAAAGAAAAGGTTTGGTGAAAAGTTTTCAGCCCTCTATACACGCTAATTAGTTCCTACAGCCCTGGGGGCTAAGGCTAAGCCCCCCTTGTCTTTCCTTCCTAGTGAGTATACATCCACCCTAAAATATCAAGGTGAAAGTCATCATAGCTTGCGTAGTATAGACCCAGCTCCCAACCCAACTTTGTGAATAGATTAACTGCGATATTTTTCGATAAGAGTCTCACATTAACGCAGCACGTTAACGCTAATAACAGCCCACCACTAGATAAAATATTTAGAAAAAACAGTAATTATTTATTTACTTACCCCATTTATATTGTAATGTTTGAAGGAGGAGAGCATTCCTATTGCCCTGTCAGGGAGAGACATTCTGGCCCGGGCCAAAAATGGCACTGGAAAGAGTGGAGCCTACCTCATTCCTCTTCTAGAGAGGATAGACTTAAAGAAGAGCCACATTCAAGGTAAGCGTGCTTTTTGTAGTTTTTTTTTTTTTTATCTCAATGTCCAGATATCAGATTTATGTCCACGAGTTGATTTTAAATATGTAGATTTGGAAACAGTGTGCTTTGAATTATTCCTAGGTTTAGAGTGTTTATGAAGAAAAAGCAATGACGTTGTATATTAATAATTTAAGACAGTAGATGCGCTATAAAGTAGACCCCCAAAATTCACAGAAGTTACTTTCCAGGAGCACCTGCGAATTGTGAAAACGTGAATTTGTGATATTTTTTTTTTAGGATGTACACACATTTTTGTAGTGTAAACCTTAAATATAACCCCAGATATGCTCCCAAAACACTTTCATTTCATTTGAAACTCAGCGTCATGTAAATGTAATAGCAGCAGCCAATATATGGTTGCTTTGCGCTCTCTCTCAACAGAAATAATGAATGCAGTTGTATTTTATTTGGAAATGTATTTGTTAAATTAGTAAATTTTATATCTTGGCACAAAAATGCTTGGAGTTATATATTTATGTGGAAAAAAGCACAAAAAAAGTTTTGTTAGATGACTGAACATCTCCAGAATGGCAGGTCTTATTTGTTCTCAGTATGCAATGGTTAGTACCTAACAAAAGTGGTCCAAGTATGGACAATTGATGACACTCACTGATGCACATGGGCAGTAAGGGCTAGCCTGCATGGTTCAATCAGAAAGGAGAGCATTAATTGCTGAAAGTCAATGCTGGCTATGATAGAAAAGTGTCAGAACACTTGTGTATGGGGTTGTATAGATGCAGACAGACCAGAGTGCCCATGGTGACCCCTGTCTACCACCTAATTTTCAGTTTGAATGGGATGTGCACGGATTACCTGGAGAAGAGATAAGGGGAATGTTCATTAGTCCTAGTGTTCATTTAGATGTCATTTTCATGTACCACCTTCCTACCAATTACACCCTTTAATGGGAACTGTGTTTGCTAATTGCAGTCTTTCAGCAGGATGGTGTGCCTTGCCATTCTTAAACTTATTCAGGAATGGTTTGAGTCACGTTGACTTGCCCTTTAAAATCCTCAAATCTCAATCAGATCTAGCATTCTGCCGTGCCAGATAGCACATAACCGTTTCAGAGGACTTGTGATTCATCAGAGCTGTTTTTGTGGGGGTATGAGGGGGGGGGGCCTAAACAATATTAGGCTGGTAGTTTTAATTGTTAATGTTTTAGATGATCTGCCTAAGCATTTGTTGACAAGTCGGTATCATTTTTGTTCTGGACAGGAAATTTCTATCATTCCCCTTCTTACTCTTTTACTTCTGTCACAATTTTTAGCCATAGTAATGGTGCCAACTCGTGAATTGGCTCTACAAATGAGCCAAATCGGAATCAACATGAGCAAACACATGGGTGGAGTCAAGGTAATGGCTACTACTGGTGGGACCAACCTGAAAGATGACATAATGCGCCTGGATGAGACGGGTAAGTACAGTTTCAGATGTTTGCGTCAAAAATGTGAAATTTAAAATATCCTGCTTGTGTGTGTAATTGCGTTTAAGATGATGTACACTAGTCCTTATTTTGATTTCATGCATCACCATATCACCTGTATGTGTTTTTTTTTTTTTTTCCTTTTCTTTAGTGCATGTTATTATAGCCACCCCAGGTAGAATCCTTGATCTTATAAGGAAAGGTGTGGCCAAAGTTGACAAAGTCCAAATGATGGTAATGGACGAGGTGAGACTGATTTCTTTATATTTGTGCTTGATTAATTAACTCTGATTAATATTTCTGAAGTTTTTGCAAAAATTGTAAATTTGTCCTGAGTCCATATAACTTCTTACTTTCCCTTTTATTGAATCTTTCTGAAAGTGTAGGATGAGCCTGATTGTAGAATAGTAATATACTAAAGGCTAAATAAGTTGACTTGAAATTTTGGCAATGATCAAGCTGATATTTCTTTCATCATAGTCATATTGTCAGACCTTTTGACAATGAAGGGCAATAGTAGTAAGGAGACTGACACTCTAGAAACTTTAGAAATAAAGTACTTTACTCCTAAAGTTGTATGACCATTTTTATCTAATGCATGGGATAAAAGCTTTGCCATGTAAATGTTTTTACTGTCATGACCCTCCCGTAGGCAGACAAGTTGCTCTCTCAAGACTTTGTTATACTCATTGAAGAAATCATTGGCTTTCTCGACAAGAATCGTCAGATTCTGCTCTACTCAGCCACCTTCCCCATCAGCGTGCAGAAGTTTATGGTGAGAAGAACAAATCTTACTTTTGAATTCTTAATGATCAAAAAGAGCATACAAGTTTATCCTGTAAATTTCTTCAGTCAGGTAATATATATTTCAGCTCTCTTTAAAATTCGGAATGGCTGTAATAACCTTGCAGATAATTCTCACTCCTTCAATTCTTGACTTTTTTCAACAATGTTTTCATCTAACAATTACAAAGTGTTTGTTCTCCTGCTATAGTTAGTGATGCAAGATTTTTTGTTATGAATTGAAATTGTAATCCTAAGTTTTATTATTCAGTATTTCAAGTTGGCTTGGTTTGGATGAAATAATTTGCTGCCTCCCAAATGCCTTCAGTTTCTTATGGGTTTGTATAAACTACTCGTCACTGTTCTGTGCAGGCTAAACATCTTCGAAAGCCTTATGAGATTAATCTGATGGATGAATTGACTCTGAAGGGCATCACTCAGTACTATGCCTACGTTACAGAGAGGCAAAAAGTGCACTGTCTCAACACGCTCTTCTCCAGGGTAGGAAAGCTTACTGAAAAGCTTGTAATTTGTTCTTATTACTTGTGCATTCTCTAGTTTAGAATTTGCAGTATTCGTTTTTGCAGTATGTGTTGCTTCGGGAAACTATAAAGTGGGTTCTCGTGACTATATGGCCAGATGAACACTGATATGTAATTCAGCAGTTTTTATATTCATCAACATAGACAGCATGACAAATGGTTTTCTTTTTTTATGACACTGTATGTCTTCTTTTTCCTCCCTCTCTCTCTCTCAAGCTTCAGATCAATCAGTCAATCATCTTCTGTAACTCTACGCAGAGGGTGGAACTTTTGGCAAAGAAGATCACACAGTTAGGCTACTCCTGTTTTTACATCCATGCAAAAATGATGCAGGTAATCAACACAGGAGTTACACTTTATTTCTTTTGGCTTTTGAAATATTGCAATACAAGTAAAATAAGGTAATAGTCTTTCTAAAGTATTATTGCAATCTTCCAGGAATACAGAAATCGAGTGTTCCATGACTTCAGAAATGGCCTGTGTAGGAACCTGGTCTGCACAGGTACTGAAAATATTATTATTATTATTATTATTATTATATATTTTATTGTTGTTTGATGTAAAATGTGTACATTTCTTTTGTTAAGTTGTTTACCATAAAAATGGCTTTTACAGATCTTTTCACAAGAGGAATTGACATCCAGGCTGTTAATGTGGTCATCAACTTTGATTTTCCTAAAAATGCAGAGACTTACCTACACCGCATTGGTAGATCAGGTACGTACAGAGTTTAATAAAGGTAGTTTAAAGCAGAATTTATGTACATTATTCAAATAAACTGTGAATTGCTTGACATCAGATAACTGGACAACTGGAAAACTGAAAATGAGCCCCCTGTAAGAAATATTATTAGAGCAACCAATATGGGCTCATAATTGCTTTCTGTTTTTCTGCTTGTAATATTTTGGCCACTAAAAACATTGTGCATTGCAAAAATGTTTTGGAGCTTTTTGTTTTATTGATATGTTATGTTGCCTTAATTCCACATACAATGAAAAATACATCACATTGGGAATTACATGGACCTTAGGAACCACATATATTCTAGCAAAATTGATAATATACAGATTTTCCAGATTTTATTGAGTAAACATCCAAAGTGCAGATCAGAAAGTTAACCTCTGAATTTACAGGTTAACTGTAGATCGTTCCCTTAGCAGACGTCATCTCCACCGAAAATTTCCTGTAGTCACTTATTTGTATGAGGTCATGGATGAATTATGGACTCTTCGTCCTTGCAAGTATGTTTGTTCATTTAATTTGTTTTGGGATGCGTTGAATGCTCAGCGCTTTTCCGGTCATGCCACACCATCGGAATAGGTTTTGACCCAGAGCATCTTCCCAGAAGTGAGACTTGAGCACAGAGACAGGCCACAATGTTTTGTTGTCAGTGGTGGCTTTCTTTGTAATGTCTTTCTATGAATACCATTCTTGTTCACTGTTTTTCTAATAGATGTACATATAAACACAGTTTTTATAGTTGCTATAGATCTTTCATGGTTATTCTTTTTCACTTTAAGGATTGCCTGTTGTGCTTTTAGAGTGATCTTAACAGCATTTATACACTGTTTAACTAGATTAATGCACATCCAGGTCTTGACAAATACTTGTATACCCTTTTTCATGTGTCTCTCTATTGCATCTTAAGAAGAACAGATTGCGTTGGTAATTTGTTTGTGTGCCAGATTGATAGGCAAATTGAAACCTTTTTTTCTTGGAGAAAAGTACTTTTTCCAGTCTAAAATGTGGATGTTTACTATGTGTGCGCAGTAAAAGACAGTAGAAGTAGAACTGGCTGTATGTTAGTTTAGATAGTTAAGTTAGTTACTTTAGGTTTTAGTTAGATCTATAATTGTGACCAGGATAAACATAAATTTAGTATGACAGAAATGTTATGTAGTTTCGAATCACACACTTAAGTTTTCTTCCAACTCTAGGTGTGTTAAAGCCTTTTAATTCCATCTTGATAGAAGTATTGCCTAATGTTAAAGGAAATTATTTTTGAGGTGACCAAACTTTAAACATTTTGTAAATGTCATGGCTTTAAATCTAAAGGCAGTTAAACAATTAACATATATTTATTTCCTGGGGAGAAATCATTACAATGTTCCTTTGATTCCAACTTTTCTATGAACAAGCTAAACATGGCAACTTGCTTTTGAGCTTTGGTTTGAATTAGAATTAGATGACTAAGCTCATGCTGAATGTTCTGTTTTCTTTCTCTAGGCAGGTACGGGCACCTGGGTCTGGCCATTAACCTGATCACTTCAGAAGATCGATTCAATCTGAAAACCATTGAGGATCAGCTGGTGACTGATATTAAGCCTATTCCAGGCAGCATTGATAAGAGCCTGTATGTGGCAGAGTTCCACTCCACCAACCCTGATGAGGAGGAGGAGGCTACATTCAAAACGGCAGAGATCAATGCACCTTAACTGGTGAGATTAATTAATAACCTTGACTGATGATTGATTAATAATTAACATAAACATACATCGATTTATTTCAAAGAACATGAATTAATGAGTTCAAGGCCTTTTTGTTGGTTTCTATTGATATTGAGATATACTTCTGAAAACTAGTATTTAAATTTTGCCGCAGTGTAGACAATGATCAAAGCTCGAAAACGGCAACCTACAAACAGCCCCACCCCAATCCAAGGACATCACTGCTTAATACTGCTACTACTAAATATAACCGCAATAAATACTGTAAACTTAAAAAAGGAGCTCTTAACAAAAACAACTGAATGTGTTCATCAGTGTAACCTTTTATGCAGCCTCTCATACCAAGGGAAACTGTTGGTTTCCCCGTCGTGTGCAACAAGCATCAATTTGGCACCCTGTGGTTTCCACAGATTATTACTTTTTAGAACTGTTTTGTTGGCCCCTATTTGGCAAAGAAGATCAAAATAACTATTGAACAAACTGAAGAAGGTAGAATCAGCTTGTAAAACTAGCCTAGCAGGCAGGGCCTAATGTAGTACGGTACATTTGACTTAGCAAGTCTGCAACAGAGAGCTGTTTTTGTTGGATACAGAAAGCAGTAAAATATTCGAGACCATGTGCAAAATGCCGACTAGAAGGATCAGTGAAAAGGTTAAACCAAATAGCTGCTGAATAGCTTCAAAACTGGTTCCATAACAGTAATGTGTGTTTCAAATTGTAACCTGTTGTTCTCGCCGTTTTTTCCTACAGGAGAATAGATGAACGGTGACGGACATGTCTTCTGCTGCAGAGGCACAATGATGAAACCCCTTCCCATTATTTGTCAAGTTATATGTTACCATTTTGTCACTTCCTCTGATTTGCTAACTCGGTCAAGCTCTCAAACTGTCAGCTGTTACTGCCACAACTCGGGTTACTGACACGGTTTTGACATAATGTGTTACACCTGCTAGAATCGTGCCAGTAAGGTTTGAGTTTTGCATTACCGTTTACCCACACATTAAAACTTGGCAGTTCTGTTGTGCTTGTTACCAAAAATTAAAATGGCACTTCATTTTCATATGGTCGTGTATGACACCTACCTCACTCCAAGCTCCTCAGATTTTTATATGCTTATCATTTCCAGCAGTCTTTTGTCATTGCATTTCTGCTGCTTGTTCACTTGGGATTCTCATGCTCGCTGTCACACACACTTAAGTGCCTTGGTGAAGGCCTCTTATGAGTCATCTGGTTTGGGATCAAGTGCTCTGACTGTATTGGGGTAAAGAAAAATATTTTTCTCCATATTTCATGTGGCATGTTCTGTCCCCTTTTTATTTATTACCTTTTTAATGTAATAAAACTGAACAACCAAATCAGTATAGATGCTGAGTTAGCTGTTGCCAGTGTATTCTCAAAGCTGTTCTGTGCCAATTTGAGCCAAATGAAAGCTACATTTTCTTTTTTTGTGTTGAATTGTGCCCTCTGTTTCCTGTTTTGTGAGTAGAAGATAATGTTTTACGGATGTGAAAGGGAGAGTAACCAAAGCTTTTTGATCCAAATCCGTTGCCTCATTTTCCTTCAAGCAAAATAAAGTCCAGGTTTTTTTCCAAAGTTTTTGTATTTATTTACTTCTTACGTGTGATCAACTTTTACCACTCTAGGGTTCTCTTGTACACGGTTCCCACAGTTCAAGGCCTGAAAGTGCTTTTATATACAGTACAGTATGGATGTACAGTAATTTTGGGATTGAACCAGCCAGGTCACCTTTCCTGTACTTGTGCATTAATGAGCCTTGAGTACCTATGGTACTGTGCCTAGTCCACTAGTCCTCCCTCCTTGGACCTCTTTTGGTGGGTAACTAATGCATACTGGGAACATCCCCTAAAACCTGCTGTTGGGTATGGTTCTGATGGAGCCAACATAATTCAGTCGGTTTCTATGTCGCTTAGATCTTTACCCTTGCCTGTTTTCTGCTTTTTACACATCAACGCTGTTTAATCTTATATCCCACCCCTTGTAGTAAGAAAGTTTCTTGTCAATAGTTTTAATGTTGTGACTAGTTTGTGTGTATAAGATGAATGTAGATGACGTTAAAAATATTGTATTTTGACAGGAAAGAATAGAAAGTACACTTGATTCATACTTTTTATTGAAGATGGGTTAAATGAATATAAGCAAAAATACTTTATTTGGAAAACGGTATGTGCATGTATATGTATATCTGTGGGGGAGAGGTGCATATATACATATATATATATATATATATTTTTTTTTTTTCTTGTAATTTCGCTCTGGTCCACTGTCTATCAGTCTTCTGAGGCAGCAGCAGGAATAAACATGAAACAGCCCAATGCTCTCCTCTGGTGGAAGAAACATGAAAATACAACCTAGTCCTCACAAAGCGTCTATTTCTACCATTCAACCAATGACTGAGAGGGAATTGCTCAGTTTCCTGTTTACGTGCTTTTCTTCATAGTCGCGGATTACTGGTTCCAGTATCAAGGCTGTACCGTTTTCTTTTTGGTGTTGTATTTTTGCTCGTGGTGGAAATGCAGGGTCTGAGGTAGGGGCGGAAACTCGTGTTATTGCTCTGACACTTCACTGAAACTTGTCCCAGTGAACCTGTATGAATGCAGGGTGGGTTATGTAGTAACTAACCTGCTTGATGATCAAACACCTGTGAATGGTATTATACAAGCTGTATACAATTCTGACACGTTTTATCCGAGTTTGAGTTATTATTGGGTGTAACTATACTGACCTTTTGACGTAATCAAAACAACACAATTTTTTCATTTTCCTCCTCAGAAACCTTTTTCGAACTTGGTCCTCTGATGTGAAGTTAAATGGCAAAACTGTTGTGATCACTGGAGCCAACACTGGGATTGGCAAAGAAACGGCCATTGATCTGGCAAAGAGAGGTAGTCACCTACCTAACTAAACTCCAATGTAACTTCAATAAATGGAGTTCACCACTTATCGCCACTTTATTTGACCCTGTTATGTGTCATGGGTTGAAATTTTTTTAAATATAATACAATGCACCATTAATTCTGTGATCAAGGGATTGCCATGCTTGTAAAATAAATGGATTACTCCATAAAGACGGATATTAAAATCTCATTTTCACGTCCAGGTGCCCGAATCATAATGGCCTGTAGGGATATGGAGAAAGCCGAGGCAGCTTTGAAAGAGGTCATTGAATCGTCTGGCAACCAGAGTGTGGTCACCAGAAAACTTGACCTGGCTGACTTCAAGTCGATCAGAGAATTTGCTCAGACTATCAACAGTGGTAAGAATCTTTTGATCTCTCGCTCGCTCTCTTACTTGCACTTTTAAAGGCACATGTTACTAAGGGTTATATATACACATCTATATATATATATATATATATATATATACACACAGTTTAATACATTACCCTTAAAGAAAATGTAAATGTAAACCCGAGGTTTAAATACGGAAAAGTCAGGAACGAGAGAGAGACACAGAGAGAGCGAAACAGACCGAGAGATCGCGCGACAGAGAGAGAGAGAGAGAGAGAGAGAGAGAGAGACAGAGACAGACAGACAGACAGAGAGAGAGAGAGACAGACAGACAGACAGACAGACAGACAGAGAGAGAGAGAGAGACAGACAGACAGACAGAGAGAGAGAGAGAGAGAGAGAGAGAGAGAGACACGCTCTCCGGAAAAGTCACGAAGGAGAGAGAGCGCGCGCGAGAAAGAGATACATACATACAGAGAGAGCGAAAGCGAGTGAGTAAGAGAGAACGACAGAGAGAGTTAGAGAGAGGTTTAAAGTCCATGCATGGGGAGCCAGAAGTACTAAAATGAGTTTAAAAAAAACATATTGCCACGAAAAAAGCAAAAAAAAGCAGAGAATATTTGCAGGTTCCACGTTGTTTTGAATATTTTCGCGTAAAACGATCAGTTTCGTTCTCGAAAAACAAACGTGTATGACTGGATCCGCGAGTCCTGATCCGCGAAAAACTGGCGGTTTACTATACACACACACCTGTGTATACAGAGGGTTGTCATGTGATTAAAAAAATCAAAAATCGGGGGGCTTCTGGTTTGGAAATGTAAGGGGTAGACGTGGAAAAAGGGGGCTCCGGACTTAACTGAACTTTATATTGCTTAACTTGACGCACAGTGTAGATTTTCGGGTGATTGTATTAGAATGTCGCATATGACCACTAAATAACTTAAAATGAGTGGCTCGAAACAAAAACAAACGGTAGGACAAACGCCGGCAACAAGGGCTAATACTAGCCTAGCTGGCAAATTAGCCTCAATGGCTGCCATGTCCTCGCCGACTGAAAACACCGCAAAGGAACACACAGCTGAAAAATTATCACAGCCGAAATAAGTTGTGACACTTACAATGCCACAACTTATTTCGGAACTTAGAAAACAAAGAGCTTCTCTTTTAAAGGACATGGCGGAACTTCTTCAAAATTCGGTTAAGGTGATACATACATCAGTAGATGCCCTACATGAGACGGTCAACACCTTCCAAAGCCGTCTCACCACAACGGAACGCATCGCTGGAGAATTTCTAAAAACTCACGGTAGCTGAAACAGAGGTTAAATCTCTGCGTGCTCAGAATGGAATGCTTCTGGACCGAGTCGAGGATTTAGAAAACCGAACTCGTCGGGCCAACTTAAGGATTATAAATGTACCAGAAGGCAGTGAAGATGGTCAAAATATGGCAACGTTCGTGTCCGAGATGTTAGCGGAGATTATGGGTGCCGATGCGTTCGACAAACCTCCGGAGCTCGAGAGAACACATCGTGCCCTCGGACCTAAACCACCACAAGGGAAACCCCCAAGACCGTGTGTCGTATGTTTTCACCGATTTCAAGAGGAGGAACGAGCGCTACGCTGGTCCAGGCAGCACGAACTAAAATACCGGTGAGCTACAGTGAGAGTGTACCCCGATCTGAGTCCAACGCTAGTGAAGAAGCGCGCTGCCTTCAAGGAAATCAAACAAGCACTATATCAGGAAAAAGTGCGGTTCAGACTCTTACACCCTGCATATCTTCAGGTAACATTTAATGGAGAATCCTGTGTCTTCAGAACACCTGAAGAGGCCAAAGAATTCTACAAGCAGCGTGTTATTGGCCAGAAATAAAACTGTATACTGACAAGTATTCTTGTGAGCTCGACATTACCGGCGGAACACGAACTCTGACTTTAGATGGTGTTTGGATACTGGCCTATTTAATCTACCTCTCTGAGTGTTATTCGCCTGGAACATGCCTCTTGGTTTAATTTTTAAGGTCAGTCATTCAGACAAGGTTAGTTATTGGCCGTGTTTTGCTAAATAATAGGA
>JBBJLR010000007.1:12152991-12164972 GCA_037577145.1 Brachypetersius gabonensis
TGGTCTGCAGACCTGAGAGAGCGGGACGGTATATAAGGGTGCAGAAGTTCAGACAGGTAAACTGGGGCAGAGCCATTATGTCTCCTAGAGCTGCGTGCTGCAGGCATCCACAAGCACAAACAAGCAACAGACCTTCAAAATAAAATGATTTAAAATGTGTTAAGACGATAATAATGCCTTAACTTGCCCAGTTCCAGGACACATAAGTATATACCATATAATGACACATACATGTTATATGGAAAATGTGTATATAAGTTTTATTTAATGATTTAATTAATTATGGCCACACTTCATATAACACTAGTACAACAGACTAAAGACTACGGGCACTGATTTAGAACACTGTATACCCGGTGCTGAATCCCTGGTACAGGGGGTCCTCAACTTACGATAGAGATCCATTCCTACGACAGTGATTTAACTGAAGATCGATGTAAGTCGAAACACATCCTAGCCTAAGTTAACATCCTATCCTATGTATAAAAACAACTAAGTAAAAAATGCTAAAGGCCAAAAAGTCAGGAAACAAAACAACACAAATGGGACATAAGCTTAGAGAAGCGTACACCTTCACTCATACAGCGCATTACTGCATATTCTGCGCATTCGGTGTATTCTTCCGCCACGCGTCACTAAACTAGTTCATCCACGTGAGCATCGTAAACTCAAAACATTGTATGTTGAGACCCTCGTAAACTCAGGACCCCCCGTACTAAACATGTGGGTTACAACAAAAATATGGATCATCTGGGGGCCTGCGGAGTTTGCGGGAAGCTTCTGGTTCATATTACTGTCCATCTGCTGCAATGCAAGTCAATAACAGGTGGCCCATTCCTCATTTCAAACATTGAGGAGCATTCCTCAGACCACAAGTGTCTTCCAAATTATATACCTTTTGGGTGGACTTTTGCTTTCCTCTAGGTTAATCATACCATCTAAGTATGAAGTGTATACAAGACATAACTTTTCTTCATTAAGCACTAAAACTTCACTTGGTCACCGCCACCACTGTAATGTATTGTTTGGATGTAAAGACAATTGGTAGGTGTGAGCTTTTTAAAACTGAAAATAAGTACATCTTGTACACAATTCTGGACAACATTAGTTTATCTGCAGAATTTAAAATACTGGCAAAATAAAACAATGTAAAACATAAAAACAGCAGTGAGAAATTAATTAGGCTAGTTCTCTCTTTACCTGTTTTCACTTTGAAATCAACAAAAACACGGCAGTTCAGTCTTTCAAGACAATGATGTAAATACTAGATATCTATTAACATAGCAGGCAACATCTGATGGAACTCTTGCTTAAAATCTGACAATTAAATTCCAATAACAAGTTCTACCTTTTTTTTCTTAGAGGAAAAACAACTCAACATCCTAATTAACAATGCGGGAGTGATGATCTGTCCATACGGCAAAACTGCAGATGGTTTTGAAATGCAAATTGGGGTCAACCATATGGGTGAGTTGGAGCAATTTTAAATCATTTGAAGTGAAGATATCACTAGAGAACATTAATTAATGTATGCGTGGTCTCATAGGACACTTCCTCTTGACATTTTTATTACTGGACCTGATCAAAAGATCGGCTCCAGCTCGAATCGTCAGTGTATCGTCCATGGCGCACAAATGGGGCAACATTAATCTGGATGACATCAACAGTGAGAAGAGCTACGACAAGTCGAAAGCTTACAGTCAGAGCAAACTGGCCAATGTGCTCTTCTCGCGCTGCCTGGCCAAAAAACTAGAGGGTGAGTGCCACTAAAAGATGTGTCTGTCACTATTGGTGTAAAAATGCATGAATGTGTTGATCTGAAGATAGTGACTGATGGAAACTGCTTAGATTAGATCTACAGTAAACTATTTGAAAACATTAAAAACCTTGTGTGTTTTTTTTTTCAATTGTTTTGTACTGTTGTGTGTGTGCTGTGTGTGTGTGTTATATATATATATATACGGCACTGAACATTTGTTTTCCCACAGCCTTGTGGGTGACTGATTAGCTAATGGATAATAAATATCGCTTTCTTCCTGCAATCTGTTGTGTTAACAGGTACAGGCGTGACCACGTATGTGCTTCACCCAGGTGTAGTGCAGACAGAGCTATGGAGACACTTGAATCGGCCCCAGCAGGCAGCCATGTGGTTGATTAAACCTTTTACCAAAACGTCTTTGCAGGGAGCTCAAACCACCATCTACTGTGCAGTAGCTCCTGAGCTGGAGAAAGAGAGTGGCAAGTATTACAGGTAAAATCCGTAGGAACTTCATACCAGGCTAATTTGTCAGATCCTGATGAACTGTCTTTGTTGAAGTGAACTCTTTTATATTTTCCTAGAAGATACCAAAACAAGCATATTCCTGTGACCCCCTACTGTTTTTTTCAGTGACTGTGCACCTGCCAGCTGCTCCAGTGCTGCTATGGATGATGAAATGGCCCAGCGTCTGTGGGACCTCAGCTGCCAGATGCTCAATATAACATGGGAATAAAAAAGCTAATGTCTTTATAAAACTACTACTTTTCAGTATGATGAGCTAAGAACTGAACAGTTTATTGCACTTCTAAGCCTGAGGGGCTTTTTTGCTCTGAACAGTTTGTCACTACAGACTGTATTCATAAACACATTCTAATCGGTGGATTAAGGGGCTGTTAATCTTGTGAATTGCACAATTACTTAAACGAAGGCTGTCATATATTTTAACTACCAATGAAGAATAACATCGCAAAGATCTCATCCCACTAACATATATTAAAACAAATTGAAGTATATTCTAAAAGTTATGGTGTCTCAAGAATGATGGGAACAGCTACACAATAGAAATAAATGGACTTGGGTTACACTTTGCAGTTTTATGTTTGGTTTTTATTTAATGAAGCAGGCCATGGTGGGGCAGTGGGTAGGGCTGTCTCCTTATATCCTCCTCAAGGTCCTCCTTGTGCCCAAAGACATGCACATAAGGTGAATTGGAGACTGCTCCTAGGTGTGACTGTGAATAAATGTGTGTGTCTACCCTGAGGACCTGTGCAGGGGTTTTCTTAACGTTTTGCCAAAAAAGGGCTCCTGCTACTTGATAAGGATAAGTGGGTCATATGAATGAAAGAATGAATGATTGAATACATTAAGACCTTAAGAGTTAGGGTTAGGGTTTGCTTTAACGTGCACTGTATATACAAAAGTATCCAGACTCTCATTCTAATTGGCAATTTAGCTACTTTAAGGTGCACCCATTAACTGGGCTGTGTTCTCTCAATAATTAAAACTCCTTATTAATACCCCACTCAAGTGTCTACAGTACTTGCACTTTCTTAGGTTTAAAGCCATTAACTGGCACCACATTGCTTGTGTCACTATTTACTGTAATAGTTCCCTCCACCGTCATTGCTACTTTCCTGGGAACAATAATGTCTTGATAAGCTCAGATGATGACTTAAAACAGGAACAGCACTGGGTTAATCAGTAATATGAGAGGTAGTTCAATCTGTATCTTTGAGGGATTATTTATTTATATGGCTCAGCATTATGACTTGACTGTGGGGTTAATCAGTAATCTGAAAGCTAGTTTAATCATGATCATGAAGGGATCATTTGTTTATATATTACAGGCTTGTTGCTACTTGGTGTTTAGTTAAAGTACAGGAGACTGATGGAGTGAAAGGTTTTTCATGTTTCAGACAGTTTGAGTAGGGATAGCCTGTTCAGGAAAATGTCTAGATGTAAAACAGACTGTTTGGAAAAACCGCTATCCTTGGCCTTTGGAAGGCTCGGGTATTTGATCGGAAGAAATCCTTGGTGGTTTTTGTTTCTACCTCTGTTTTTATCAGGCGGTTTGGGAGCAGGTTTTATTTTTCTTCGTGACAGGGAGGCAAATGGCATTGAGGATCAGTTTACACCCGTGAACGGCCTCGCTAAACAAGAGAGGATGTTTGTACAAGATTACTTCACAAACAGTGAAGATTTCTCTCAAATTCGGCTCTCAACAGAGGGAACGTATGCCTCCCTGATAATTACAGGCTTGCAGCAGAAAAACATATTAACAGAAGACGCATTTACAGAAATAATTAACTTAGACACAGAAGTTAAACGTCTTGATACAGGGAACACGTTCGCAAGCCTCTGTGCTCAAATCAATGGAAAATGCATGTCAAATCCTGTATTAGACATTATAAACTACAATGCCAGTCAAATTTCAGCAGTCACTTTTACGTATCCAGAGACTAAAGGCAATTTCCTAGGGTCTGTCATAGGAGGAGTGCAGTTAAAAGAAGACAGTGCAGAGATTGTTAGTGCAGAGGCTATTAGACTTTTTTATTTCTTGAGAGAAGAATCAACTGAAAATGTTAGGTGGGTGGAAGCTTTCCTCAAATTGTTTTCCAACTACACATCACTGGAGACGGTAAGTAGACTGGTATTTATTTGAATATTAGTCTGGCTACTTTTCCAAATGAAAGTAATCATTAATTTCCAAAAGCTTTGCAAATTGTGCATTTTAGAGTGTCCTTCATAGGTTTACTTCACCTGTTTTTGAAGTATGATGTGTTTTAAAGTCATGTTTATGCACTGTCTGTTTAGGTGTCTGTGTCTTATTTCACTTCAATATCAAGAGAAAAGGAGTTTGAGAGAAGTTCAGCTTCTGTGATTCCATTCTTTTCCATCACTTATTGTTTAGCCATCAACATCTCAGTTATATTTTGTTTGAGGTACGTAAAAGAAAATAATTTTTGGACACAATGTCAACAAATTTCTTATAATGTTTTGATGTATTCATCATAGGTGAAATCAAAATTTTCTTCAGGAGTTTTCAGTAACTACTTTTTTGGCAATGTAATCACACTATGTGTTAAGTCTTCCATGAATAGGCATTTTGCAAAAATAACTAGGCTATTTCTTTTTTAGAGCATTTCTACATTCTGCTTTCAGTTTATATTTACGCTACCAATCAAAAGTTTGGACACACCTTCTAATTCAACGATTTCCTTTGTTGTTATTTATTGGCTACATAGTAGATTCATATTAAATCATTACCTATTGCTCTGATGACAGCCTTGCACACTCTTACCATTTTTTTCAAACAGATTCATAAGGAATCAACCTGGAATTGTGTTTATTTAACAGGTGTTTTTCATCAAGTGTTCATTAGTGGAATTTCTTGCTTTCTTAATATGTTTGGGACCATCAGTTGTGATGGTTAGATTGGTACACAGTTAGTGATCCTATTCAACTATTCAACAACTGTTTTTGTTTACTGCATAATTCAGTGTGTTCCTTCATCATTTTGGGTTTTTTTCAGTATTAATCTACAGTGTAGAAAATAATAACAACAAAGAAAAACTATAGAATGAGAAGGTGTGCCCAGACTGGTAATGTGTTTCCACTGGTTAACTGAATCATAGCAAATTTAATTTATATCTATATTTATATTTTCTATAGGATGGACTGTGTGAGGAACAAGGTGTGGGTTGCATTATGTGGGGTACTCTCTGCTGGCCTGGCTGTGCTATCCAGTTTTGGGCTGTTGCTTTTCTGTGGAATGCCATTTGCTATGACTGTGGCTTCAGCTCCATTTTTGATTCTCGGTGAGCCTTCCTCTGAAATTTCACATTAGCCATTTACTCAACTTATTGACCATTTAATTTGATCAGCTCCACTTATCCTATAGGTGCACTTTATAGTTTACAGATACAGACCATAGTTAATCTCTTTCTCGGCATTGTTTGTCAGCTCCCTGTACCACATTTATTACAGGTCGGGTCATCCACAAGACCACCGGTGAACAAGTATAATTTGGCCGGTGGACTGTATGAGAGAAACAGATGGATCATTTCTCTAATTGTGAACTACAAAGTGAGCCTATATGGTTGTTGGGTGGAGCTGATAAATTGGAGAATGAGTGTGAATACAATGTAAATATTCCTAAAGAACTGGTCAGTCGGTGTACATTACTGTGATCTATTTCTCACTGTATTCTCACTAGGAATTGGAGTTGATGACATGTTCATTGTGATCTCCTGCTGGCAGAAGACTAAAGTTAAGGAAAAAGTTGAAGATCGTTTGGCAGAAACATATAAAGAAGCAGCTGTATCCATCACTATCACCACTCTAACTGATGCTCTAGCTTTCTATATTGGCCTTATGACTCCATTTCGCTCCGTGCAGTCTTTCTGTATGTACACTGGTACAGCAATTATATTCTGCTACATGTACAACATCACATTTTTTGGTGCCTGTCTTGCTTTTAATGCAAGGCGAGAGCAGGCCAATAGACACTGGCTGACCTGCATGGCAGTACCAACAAAAAAGGACTGTCCTGAGGGTAATGCTTGTTGTGTGGGAGGTGCATACAATGAAGAGACTGGTGCTGAAAAAGAAATGCCAATTAACTTGTTTTTTAAGAGGAATTATGGGCCATTTTTAACAAACTCCTGGACGAAAGTGTTCATGATCTTTCTTTATGGCGGGTATTTGGCTGCTAGCATCTATGGGTGTTTTCAAATCCAAGAGGGAATTGAACTTAAAAACCTAGCTGTGGACAGTTCATATGTTGTTAATTACTACGATAATGAAAAGAAGTACTTTTCAGTGTATGGTCCCAATGTCATGGTAGTTATCAAAGATGAGAAATTTCAATACTGGAATGCTAGTGCACGAAACGATCTTGATTTATGTATTCAGACGTTCAGAAGTCTCTCCATGACCTCCAATGATCCACCCATTTTTTGGCTTAATTTTTACATGCTTTATGGACAAATGTTTTCTTTAGATTTAAATGATGAGAAAGCATTCAAAACGAACTTGTCTGAGTTTCTAACACTTTCTGGATTTAGTCCGGATGTGAACTTTACAAATAGCCGGATTCTTGCCTCTCGCTTGTTTATTCAGACAGTGAACATCAGTAGCGCTACGGATGAAAAAAACTTGCTAAATGCTTTCAGAGAAACTGCTGAAAAATGTCAGTCATCAGAAGCAGTTGATGTTTTAGTGTACCACTACGCATTCATCTATTTTGATCAGTACGCTGTTATAGTTAGTAATACTATCCAAAATGTAGGAGTTGCCACTCTGGCTATGCTGGTCATTTCGCTTCTGTTGATACCAAACCCTCTCTGCTCTCTGTGGGTCACCTTTTCTATTGCTTCTGTCATTGTTGGTGTAGCAGGTTTTATGGCATTTTGGGATGTTAACCTAGATTCAATATCTATGATCAATTTAGTAATTTGTGTTGGTTTTTCAGTCGACTTCTCTGCTCACATATCTTATGCTTTTGTCTCAAGTACTGAGCTTTCACCAAATAAGAAGGCTATAGATGCTCTCTACAACCTCGGCTATCCAATGATCCAGGCAGCAGTGTCCACCATTGTTGGGGTAGTAGTGCTGTCAGCTTCTGAAAGCTACATCTTCAGGACTTTCTTTAAGATCATGTTTTTGGTTATCCTTTTTGGGCTAGTTCATGGTATTGTGTTCATACCAGTATTCCTGTCCTTATTTGGAATTTGTGGAAAGGTGGAAAATTCCATCAAACATGAAAATGGTCCCAAAGAGCACAATAAGATGGAGAATCAATCAAACTATGCTTACTGTAACTCAGCTTTTATCTTTCAAAAAGAGCTGAACAGGAATACACACGAATTATCATATGTACGTAGCACGGAAGTCATGAGGAACTGTGATCCTGATTGCCCATAATTCAGTCATACTGCATTTATTAAGGCTCACTCACAGTTCTACAACAAACTAATTTTCCTTAATCAGTTATGCAGTCTTTCAAGAACTAAAGTAGTCAGGTGGAGGGGAACCCAGGGCAGTAAACTAGGTAATACTAATAACTAGGTACAGTAAACCATTGTAAATGTATGAATAACACTTTATTTTTCTTGTAAACTGTAAGTTGTATTGCACAATATTTAAGATACACATGCATTGCCCTGATACATTGCATTGACAGTGTACATTTTCACCTTATCTAAAGTTACAAGCCTAGAGAAATTTTTACCCACATCACCTTTAACCTTTTAGTTGGAATTTGTGAAGAGTAAGCTTAAACAAAACAGAAAAAATTTGAGTATACGATTAGAGTATAAAACCAGCTTAGGTTAGATGTTTACTGCGGCTCACTGTAATGCTTCCTATATATTCACTACAGCTGCATCAGCTAAAATAACTAGTAATCCTTAGTTGCCAAGAACCACATACTTGACACAAATGTTTCAAATGTGTAAATAATGACTTGGAAAATGCACATTATACATATACTGGTAGGATACATATAAATATTCATTAAATCTTTCATTTGACATTTTTTTGACACAGTCATTATTTTATAGTTCACCCTGTATATTTTTCTGCAGTAGATTATTTAATATTGTTGTATTGATGTTTTAATTATTTTGTATTGATATTTTATATTGCATATGTTATATTGTAATCAATACGATTTATTTTACAAAATAAACAAAAGCCACTATGAAACTATGTATTTATTAATTTATTCCATCACTCAATTATTCATTAATTAAATATTTATTTATTTTTGTGCGTGTTTATTGTGCTTGTGTGACACAGTGTAAAATTTCATTTAGATGAAGGAAAATATGCTTTTCACTATTAACTATTTTTGACAAAATAGTGCTGTGTTTCTGGATATGCGTCTCTATCATCGCCTCTGTGACTGGATAGAGGGGAATGGCCATAACAGGACAGTAGAAGAGGAATATTCTTTTCTTTTTTCTTTATAAGTAATATTTTTATACAGACACATAACAGATGGTGAAAGAGAACTACTCTCTTCAACCAAACACAGAATATTTAGTAATAAAGTAGTTTTGCCATTGTCCAGTGCAGAGGTGAGGGTAGAAACGAAGTATTGTCTTTAGCCAATCACAGAACACGGAACACTTCCATCAGAAAAAAAGAGAGATATGCTTCTTTCCAGTAAAGCTTGTTAGTAATATCTGCTCCAAACAACTACACCTTTGTAGAGGGCATGCAGAAGTTTAAAGGTTTCTGACAGATAAAAATATATGACCCGTTTCCTTTTAACTGCACACAGTTTTGCACTGATATACCTATGCTTACATACTTGATGCATTCTAAAGGTTTTGGGTACTATTAAAATATCTAAAAATGCTTCTGACTGATTGAGTTTGCTCAGTTTGCAAATTTGTTTTTGTTTTCTCTTCACCCAGAAATTTTCACTATGTGACAACATTCTTCAGAAAAACAAGCAGAGAAATCTAATTTCTTATCATATTTTATATATACACACCGATCAGCTGTAACATTACAACCACTGACAGGTGCAGCGAATAATATTGATTTTCTCCAGTGAGGAGTTTTCTTTGCATGTTTCCAGAACAGAAAATCTACATTGTAGTCTTTTCAAGTGAGTGTAAAGTATACATGTGTCTAGTTTATTAATTCTGTTTGTGTGGCCTATAATTAAAAGATTTTACTATGGTATGTGTGCGTGCGTGCGTGCGTGTGTGTGTATACACTACTCATAAAAATTTATGAATATTTGTCTTTAGGGTGAAATTCATAGGAAATGTAAAAAGTTCACAATACAGTAATATTATATCATGAAAGTAGGGCATTTAAGTAGAAGCATAGCGCTCTCCTTGACATCTCAAACACCATAGTCAGAGAACAGCAAGTTGTGTAAAAAGTACTGAAACATTGGGCAGAAGGATATGTGCATTCAAATGTTTTGGGAAGGTCACATTAAGTTTACCTGCTGAGGTTATAGTGCATTTTAGGTTTATCCTGACATTTCACCCGAAAGCCGAATATCCTTAACTGTATACAGTAACCCCCCCCCAGTAACACGCATATTTTTTATGAGAACCAAACTCGTTTTATATTTGTTTTACACACTTTACTTCTAAATTATTAAGAAAAATGTACTTATTTTGTAACATACATAAATAGTAGGGATGCACTGGAATGATTTTGAGGAAAATGAGGAAACCAAAAACCATTTGACCGAAAACCATAAGCAAAACACTGACAGAAATTATTATTATTAAATTATTAAAAGAATAGATCAGTTACAAAACTATAAAAATATTTATTTAGCATTCAAACAATGCACAATATAAAATTAATTTGAAATAATATATTTTACTTTGGCCCATTCATGAAGAGCCTAAAAGCAACACAGCTGAAATATTATACAATTAAATATCTTCTCTCATGCAAGTAGGGCTGAAACGATTATTCGAGTAACTCGAATAATTCGATTACAAAAAATGAGGCTTCGTTTAAGAGGAGAGGAGGAGGAAAAAGAGCCGAGAAGGTCCATGGCTGACGACTTCGGATGAGTTCCCTCCTGGCCAAACTCAGAAACACTGCTGGACATGTTAAAATTGTGTTTTTCTCTCTATCGCGACCTCCATTACTTTTTTAGAGCCTGCTTTTCTTTGTTGGTCCCTCGCCTCTCGGTGGAATTCTCCGGTCCACCTTAAACCCGGCTCTTATTGTGCGCTGGGACTTGGGGTGGGGGTGGGTGGGGGGACATTGAGAACATTCTAGCAGCAGCTGTTCCTCATAAGCCATGGAAGAGCTTAACATATGGAAGCTAATTGTCATCCTGAAATTTTATTCATGGTATCATTGGGTTGCAAAGTACACAATGTGTTAACTGTGCTTTTGTTTGGTCATTTATGCTGCTTGTGTGCCATCTGTGGACAATGTTTATTTTACAAATAAGAGAAGATGCTTTTGACTAGGATGTTCAATTCTACAAGGGAAGACTATGTACTATATATTGAATCAGCCATTTTGTAGTGTTGTCAATTTCACCCACTAGTTAGTGCACTAAAAAATCACAGCGCAACACACCAAAATCTGGTGTCCAGACCAGGGGTCACCATCCTTTTTGAAATTGAGAGGTACTTCACAGGTACTGAACCATACGAAGGGCTACCAGTTTGATGCACTAGAACAGAGTTTACCTAAACTTATCGTCCAGAAAGCCTCTGGACTCAACTCAGGAGTCGAACAACCTTCTTGCTGTGCGGCAACAGTGCTAACCCCTGCGCCACCGTACCACCCTAGCCTAAACATTAACTACTATATCACTTATTTCAAGAATAGTTTCTTTGTTCCTTGTTCCTTATTATTACAGTATCAGCATGCTTCCAACTTTGCGGAAACAGTTTGGGGAATCCCCTTTCCTATTCCAGCATGACTGTCCATAAAGATGTAGCTGGATGAGTTCAATAAGGAAGAACTTGACTGACACGGTTGGGTTAATTTAGTGAGGGAGGCCCAAACAGAGTCCTATAGAGTGTTATAGGGAAACAAAACCTAAGCTGTTCATAGAAAACAATTTTAATGTTAATCATATTTCAAACGTTGTAGCTGGAATAGTATAGTTTTGATAAGTTGTCCCAATGTATAAGCTAAATTTAAATATTAAATATTTAAAAATATTAAAAAATTAAGACTAATTAATTATAATTAACTTTTTTTTTTTTACTTTTATGATATTTGAACTTTTATTGCTATCCAGTAATATTCCATGCAACCCTAAATTGATTAATTCTTTGCACCTTGGACTGTATTGTTTTATCTTTTACCTGAAATAGTCAATCACATGGTTTTTGGCCTAAACATTAACTAGTGTATCAGTTTTCTCAAGAATAGTATCATCCTTGATCTTGTTTGGGTCAAAGATTGGCTGATTCTTTCCCAAATGACTCATGTTATAACGGAGTATTTATGGCAACACATGACTATATAAGTAAGATTAATTTTCATCCTCCTTCATATATTTGATATTATGCACCTTATATTTATGTTTGATTTTTTAAAACATTTGAATACTTCTGCATCACGATTATTGTTCTGAACCTTTTAATGACCTATTTCAGACACTTTCACTATGAAGGATGACGATGCAGACTTTGCTGTTGTTGGCATTGGATGTAATTTCCCTGGAGGTAAGAACTGAACTGATAATGTTCACTTACAGCAGTTTATA
>JBBJLR010000007.1:12172529-12190355 GCA_037577145.1 Brachypetersius gabonensis
ACATTTCTGAGACAGTAATATTGTAAGGTAAGGGATTACTTTTAAATGACAGTAACAAGTAATCTGTAATGTATTACTGTTTGGAAGTAACTTGCACAACACTGGTTATTTGATGTAGAAGAATGGTCATTAGAATTTGACATTGTTCTCAATAAAGCTTCCACTAATATTAAGAAATTTACACAGTGTCTAATTATGCTTTCATGTTCCCACAGTCCTAATTTCCCTTCAGTGCATTGAGTGCATAGAGAGGCCAACAATTTTCATGCCAATTACTTGCTCCTGGTAATTGAATCACATACTCGTTTGTCATGAATAGAGCTTTTTTCCTCAATAATGGACTCTCTGATCATTCTGTCTTCACATTGCTCTGGGTTCTGCATCAGAAAAGACTTCAACATGCGGCGTAAGTTTTACTTTAATGTATTAAAGAAATAATAAATGCAACAGTACTAAACATTTTAATTATGACTTTGTAATAAATACATTTGAATGGGCTGTAGAGCTAATTAAAGTGAAATGTATGCCATTTGTTCAGGTTCAGAATTTATTTAGGGTTCAGAGTGAACATTTCAAAACTTTCTGTTTTTCCCATGAGTGGTCGCTCTTTGCCGACTCCTGCAAATTTACGTCAGAATTTGTTAATAGGCTTTTGTGCATTATGCTTTTGGAGTGCTTGCAAAAAAAATCAGTTGAACACTGGACAGCCTGCCGGGGTGGAGAAAGGACAGGTTTATAATTTATCCATTGGTGTTTGATGACTACAGAGTGTTTGATGGTTTTAATGTGTGTCTTTTTGTGAAATGTGCACATGCTGGTGAACATGGCGGGATGCACCACAGACTGCGTGGAGAGGCCAATATCCATCGGCTTCCAGAAGTTCGGGCGCTTTGTTGGGACGCACCCTTGGTGGTTTTTTATATCTCCTCTCTTCATTTCTGCTGTGCTGGGCAGTGGGTTTTATTTTCTAGAGGAGCGAGAGGCCAATGACATAGAGGAGCAGTTTACACCTGTTAATGGTCCTGCCAAGCTGGAGAGGCTGTTCGTCCAGCAGAACTTTCCCCTGAACGACTCGGTGTTTTCCAACCAAAGGCTCTACACTGACGGCGTGTACGCGTCTTTCATCGCGGTCTCCAGGTCCTCCAGCATCCTCACCGGCCCTGCCTTCCAGGAGATCGTGAGTCTGGACAGAAAGATTCGGGCGCTGAACGTTTCCTCGGTCACCTTCGAGGGCCTCTGCGCCAGGAAATACAAGAAGTGCATCCCCAACAAAATCCTGGATGTTTACAACTTCTACGGAGATCTCTTCGAAACCACAAAGCTCACTTTCCCGTTCCTCCGCTTCGGATTTAACCACGTTTTCCTCGGATATTCTGTCGGAGGGGTACAGCTTAATGCAACCGTCTTACAAAGTGCCAGAGCAATTCGCCTCTTTTATTTTCTTAAAGAGGATAATCGCTCCAGAACTGATTTGTGGCTGAACGAATTCCTCAGGGTCTTTCCCTCTAATTTATCACTCAAGTTCATTAAGGTAGGTGTACCTCAGAAAGCAAAATATTAAAACATGTATATTAAAAAAATATATAAGGTAGCCTATGTATAATTAATCTTTACGGCCTATAACTTGGCTTAATAATCAGAATATTTCGTCTGCTATATTCTCTCTCTCTCTCTCTCTCTCTCTCTCTCTCTCTCTCTCTCTCTCTCTCTCTCTATATATATATATATATATATATATATATATAGTGATAAGATTCCCTCCTTAAAATATTTTGCATATTTTTGTGTGTACCTATGCAACTTGCCTCTTTCAACACCTTTCAAATTTGTAGGTGTAATAGAAAGATCATTCATGATCTTTCACTTTGCACAGCTTATACAGTGGCAAAGTGAAAGGTCACGAAGGAGAGGAAAGCCATCTAGGACTGATTAACATTCTTTAATCCTCACATTCCTGGTAAATGATGGATTTTCACACTGATAGATTTTCAAATAGTAAATTAAACATTTTAATAACTTATTTTTTTCCTAAATCTGCTTAGAGAAGTAGTAAGTAAACAGTAAATAACCACATACTGTATGTTCCTGGGCACGATCAAACTTTTTTTTAACAATGTCAAATTTTATTTCATATTCATAGGTCACATACACCACATCTCTGTCAAGGCAGGTGGAATTTGAAGCAAATACAAAAGATGTCATCCCTTTGTTCTCTATTACATATGTCATTGCCATTGCATTTTCTATCCTGTCATGTTTACGGTATGTACAACTGCTCTTACATCTAAACATTTTTGAAGTAGTGTTATTGTATCTCTTGGTGACATCATATATTAGGTAAAAAATACATGCAAAAACGATTTGGTAAATAGTATCATTTCTGCTTCTGGTGTAAGCTTCTGTGTATTATTCATTACTCATGATTGTTGCACTTTTTACATTCCTTTCATAGCTGACAGGCCATGCTTTAAACTAAGAAGTCTATTTAAATGCAAGATTGTTTATCATAAGCCTATTCTAATACTAATTAAAACATAATTTAATAGGTTTGACTGTGTGAGAAACAAGGTTTGGGTTGCTACCTTCGGTGTGCTATCTGCTGGACTTGCTGTGCTTTCTTCTTTTGGAATGATGTTACATATTGGAGTTCCATTTGTCATGACAGTGGCAAATTCTCCTTTTCTGATATTGGGTAATAGTCTCTTTATACTACTGTGTCCATTATATTAATATCATCTTGCTAAAGGTATAACATATTTGAATGATTTTTTTTATCTTTGTTTCAGGAATTGGAGTTGATGATATGTTCATCTTGATCTCTTGCTGGCAGCAGACCAAAGTTCATGACCGAGTTGAAAACCGTTTGGCTGATACCTACAGAGAAGCAGCGATATCTATTACCATCACCACTCTTACTGATGTCTTAGCATTCTATATTGGACTCATGACGCCCTTTCGTTCTGTCCAGTCTTTTTGCCTGTACACTAGCACCTCCATCCTGTTCTGCTACATCTACAGCATCACCTTCTTTGGAGCTTTCCTTGTGCTAAACGGAAGACGTGAAAACAGGAACCAGCACTGGCTGACCTGCAAGGAAGTGCCAGAGGAGTGTCCCGTGGGTCAGTCCAAATGGTATGAGTTATGTTGCGTGGGAGGGGCTTATGACACCCACACCAGCGCAGAGGAGGTACAGCCTATGAATCACTTCTTTAAGAAATACTATGGTCCTTTCCTAACCAAATCGTGGACGAAGGTGTTTGTGATTCTGCTCTACATGATATATCTGACCGTCAGCATTTATGGATGCTTCCAGATAAAAGAAGGAATTGATCTACGTAATCTGGCTGCGGATGACTCATATGTAGTAAAGTACTATGATGATGAAAAAGCCTACTTTTCTAAATATGGACCGAATATAATGGTTATTGTTAGAGGTGAATTCTCATACTGGGATGAAAAGAACATGTCAGATCTGGAAAGTTGTGTTGAAGATTTCAAAAATCTGTCTTTCATTGAAAAAGACATATTCACTTCTTGGATCAAGTCATATAAATATTATGGACATCATTCAAATCTGAATCTCAGCACTGAACATGTTTTTAAAGACAATTTAAGAACATTTCTGAGATTCTACTCTGACTTAAGACAAGATGTGAACTTTACCAATAACTCTATCCATGCCTCTCGCTTCTTCATACAGACTGTAAATATATCCACAGCCATTGATGAGATGAATATGTTAAACAAATTGCGAGATACAGCACAGAGATGTCCAGTGCCTTTGCTTGTGTACCATCCTGCATTTATATACCATGACCAGTATGCAGTGATTGTCAGTAATACCATTCAGAATATTGCTGTTACTACTGCTGTCATGTTGCTCATCTCTCTTCTATTAATCCCGAACCCTCTGTGCTCCCTTTGGGTAACGTTCTCCATCGCCTCTGTCATCGTGGGCGTCACTGGATTCATGGCATTGTGGGACGTTAATTTAGACACCATTTCTATGATTATCCTTGTTGTCTGTATCGGCTTTTCTGTTGACTTTTCGGCTCACATTTCATACGCTTTTGTGTCCAGCAAGAAGCCTAGCGCTAACGAAAAGGCTGTAGAAGCCCTTTTCAGTTTAGGATACCCCATTTTACAAGGGGCTGTGTCCACTATTCTTGGAGTGGTAGTGCTCTCCGCTTCAAAGAACTATATTTTCAGAACTTTCTTTAAGATAATGTTCCTGGTCATTTTCTTTGGACTCTTTCATGGCACCACTTTCATCCCAGTGTTTTTAACATTTTTTGACATATGTAGTGGAAGACCAGCCAAGGTCAACAAGGATAAGCAAGGTCTGGAATGCCAGGTCACAGGAAACAGTCATGATAACATTCAGCCCATGGTGAAGCAGAGTGATTTAAAAGAGAAACAAATGTACTACAATCACACCTTTCTCTCTGACAATCATGAATCATGTCCCTCAAAACCTTACCCAGCCATCTGGAGTCTAACTGGAAATAATCAGCATGTTCAGAATGGCCAGATGTGCATGATAAGTACTATTCCATTGTTCACAGTGGATAGTCAGACCTATGCAGTTCACATGTACACAACTTACGATGATGCAATGTTTGCTATAAATTCTCAGTCAAAACAGGTGTTTGATGATCAGAATAATGTTGGAAATCACTTCCCAGCTAACCATATTCCTAAATTCTTTTCTTCTTTTTCAGATGTAGCTTGATTATAATACATTAGTTTTTTCTCTTTTTTGTTTTTTATGTTTACTGAGTTTTCTTATCACAATCAACTTTAGCCTTTTGCCGTCAACTAGAGGAACCTAACAGTACTTACAGAATGCTTTTGAACAGATTCACACAAATGTAAATGAACTGGTCATTTTGTATTGCATAGCCATGATGTAGTTATGTTATGTGTTGACAGTAGTTCTGCTAAGCACTGCACATGATCATTTGAACTTCATTTTTGTTCTTAAAGAAATCGTATTTTTGTAATGTATTATTTATACCAACTCGGTTTGCTGAATTGATGAGGGATAATCAACAAATAAATGCAAATGTATAACTATGAAGTACTGCATGTTTGAGACTTATTGACATTTTTCTAGTATAACTGCAAATCACCCAACTGCTTTAGTGCTGTTGCAGGGATAACTTATAGAGCACATTAAATGCATTCAAAAGGTTACAAGCGAGAACATATTTTAATGTAACAGCATATTAATTTCCTCTCACCACTCTTTAGCAAATATATATTCCTGTTGCATTCCTGATTCAGGCAAGCCTCGTGGTTTTACTTCAAAAGAACAGTCTGAGGGAGGATTAGTAGATTGCCATGGATTTTCTGCTCCTTACAGTACTTTTGTGTTCAGTTTCTTAGTCCCTGGAATGTGTCTTCCTGCTGCACATGCCTCATATTTGCCTAAGTACCTCAGGAGGATTTGCAAGTTTGGCAGAGCCATTCAAGATATGTATAACACGATTCTGTACTTTGTACCCGACTGAGCTCAAAGAAACTTACCACATACCAGTATTAGTAGTGAAATTTTATTACATTCCTTACAGCTGATGCAAGTGCAGCTTGGTTCATTTGTATTAAAAAATTCTTAACAACAAACAACAGCAACAGTTTCACTACATGAGACATTTAGTTCAGCTCTTGACTACATATATTACAAATTTATACGTATATTACAGGTTTTAACATAGAAAAAAACATTTAAATGAAACTATTTTATAAATCGATTAGAGATATGCATCATTTTTGCATTTGAAATTGTTTTCTTCAAGAAATGCAATGAGTGAGGACACACTGCTGTTAGGGTCAAGTAAAGTAACAAGTGGAATGTTTACTCCAATCTCCTGAAAAATTCGATTTTGGATTGTCATGGCCATCATTGAATCAATGCCTGCTGTAGCAAGGACAGTGCCTTCTTCAAGATCTTCTGCATCACAATTGCAAATGTCACAAAGCATGTGTCTGACATAGTCATCAAACGAAGACTGGAGATCTTTCTTGGGCTCATTCTCTGTTTTGCTTTCTAGCTCTTTCTCAACTAAAGCGGTCAATCGAAATTTTAGAGAGGCATTTTGAGATAGAACATTGTTCCTCAGTTTACTAAAGTTGAATTTGCACACAACTTGCTGAGGCCTGTTCTCTAATAAGCAATACTTAAGAGCTTCATTAACCTCTGACACTTCCATGATCATCAACCCTTTGGACTCTAAGAATGTTTGAAAATCCAATTTATTTAGCAGCAGGCCTAGATTAAGAGGTCCCCAGCAGATGGACTGTCCAGCAAGTCCAATATTACGCCGGTAGTGACACAAAATGTCTAGAAATGAGTTGGCAGCTGCATAATTAGCCTGAGAAGCATTGCCAATAAATGAAGAGATAGATGAATAACAGACAAAGTAATCAACTTTGCTGTTCAGAGTAGCATAATGAAGATTCAGTGCACCACTGACTTTAGGTTGAAAGACTTTTTCAAAGAGAGACTTATCCAGTGTTTCAAGCAGACCATCATGCAGCACAGCAGCACTGTGGAACACTCCTTTTATTGGACAAGAAGGGAATTTTTGTCCAATAAGAGTGACTGCGTCCAATACCTGCTCTGACACTGACACATCACACTGGACGGTGGTGATTCTAACCCCATATCTCCTCTTGAGGCTGCTGATGTGTAGCTGTGTTTCTGGAGATGGCACACTCCTTGAGAGTGTAACAATGCATCTTCCACCCCAGTGTGAAATGAACTTGACTGTTTCAAGTCCCAAACCAGACAGACCACCTGACACAATGTATACACCACTGTCTGTAAAGAGTTGCTTTGGTTTAGGTTGTAAGTTGATATGAGAAAGGTCCGCCATGGATCTGCTGTTACCCAAAACAATCAAGGACACAGTTTTGTCACTAAAATAAGACCCAGCATCTGTAGTCTTGTGACTCATGGTTTCAGTTTGGGTGACCTGAAAGGACAGGCATGTCTCGTTCAAGTTCATAATTTTTAACCATCTGTATATGTGAACGTTCTTTGTCTTAAGATGAGATTTCTGGAAAATGTTGCTCAACCTAAGAAAGCAGAAGCATACATTCTCACTCTGAAGAGTGTGTGTTGAGTGCTTGTTGTCACAGACAAGAAAAATATGGCTTGCACTGGCAACACTGCTTAACTGTGCCAACAGTGACTGATCATAAGGAGGTATCAGGACAAAAACAGGGCATTTTTCTACTTTTTGCATGAGTCCATTCATTTCTCCCTCTATGACAACAGTCCATCCTGATTTGTGTGCTGTGAAGCATAGCACCTTCATCAGAGCTGAGTCTGGAACAGTAGAGAAAATACCCAAGGTCTTCTTTTGTTTGGCCTTTGGCAAAGCACTGTTCATAATCTCCCAAGAAAGGACAAAATAAGAGATGCAGGGAATGCCCCTCAAAAACTGAAGTTTCTCTGTTTTGTAGCAAGCATTCTCAGGAAGGACAACCTTAGAAGTTGCCATAGTGGGATAACATGAGACAATATGGTCCCCCACTTTCAGCTTTTTAACATCCTTCCCCACTGCTGTGACAATTCCACTGAAGTCAAGAGCTAAAAGTGTGTGGTTTTGAGAAGAGTGTTTTTGCCAGTACAGGGTCTGACCATGTTTAAAGTCAGCTATGCTAATTGGAAAGTAGTCAGAGGAGTGCACACATATTTTCCTTAGCTGGACCTCTACATTTTGTCCTTCAATGAGATCATTCACATTATTATTCGGTATGGCTGATAAACAGGCCATTTCATAAGGGTTGGCTGTCTGAAGTGTGAAGTTGTCAAACAATAAAGAGCCTTTGCCTTCAGCTGACCTGTTAATGGGTGTACGTGTTATCACTGTAGATTGAACCTGGCCCTTGCTTATCACAACCTCTGGGTACCCATTACTTTTAAAGGAGCAAATCACATAAATTAATGCCTCTATGTCCTCGCTTGACACCGTGGCAAGGTCTATCAGCTGGAAAGAGATTTCTGATAATTCAGCAGCACATGCTCTTGTCATGCCAGAGAGCACAAATCCAGGATTAATGTGATCGACAGTGCTCTCAGATGATCTGTAAGTTATAGTATGAATTGTGTGCAAATGCTTGCATTTTCTTAAAGTCAAAACAATTTGACGATAAAGTTCACAAATGTGAGTCAAGTGTTCTAGAACTGCCTGAGTTTTAAGATGGCTGAGATTCTGAAGGCCCCAAATAAAGAGAATTTTCTCTGCTGCACTCTGGTCAATGAAATATAACAAATCTTGAATTTGCTCTGCTGGTGGACTGGACCAGTTTACATAAGCAGAAGAGACAAATACAGATGATGGATGCAAGTGTGGCCTCAAAGCACTAGCAATACCTAAAGCATCCTCAAACACAAGAACTTTTGGTTTGCTGTCGATCTTGGTACTAGCATGGGCAGTGAGTATTTCATTATGAAAGAAGTATGAATCAGTAACTTTCGTACTTTCTCCTAGAAATGTTATTCTGACATGCTTCAGTTCTATCAAAATGCGTCCTTTTTTGTCGGTCAAACAACCACACACCTCTAAGTATTCTGGCATGTCCTGGGAAACTCTCATATATATGAGCAGTTCCTGACACAGAGGTGCAGATATTACTATACTGCCAATTGCAGATGGAAATCCATTTCTGATAGTGCTGTTGCTCAAGCCTAAAACAGAGGTCATCTGTAGGAAATAGTCTAATATAGCTGGATGCAAACAGTACTCATACACGTGGCTAAAGAGTTCATCTGGAATCTTAACAGCGGCCACTGCTTCCTTGAATTCCTCTCCATAGTGTATGTCACCTAGCTGTTGAAAGGTGGGCCCATATTCAAATCCTGCCTGGTTAAGTGTGGTATAGACCTGCTCCCCACCTATGACTGATGCACACCTCTCAAAAATTACGTCCAAAAGAATGGTTTGGTGCTCAGTCACAGCTGGTTCTCTTGTAAAAGTAATGCTACCTGATGCATGCACTGCAGCAGAGGACTGTATCTGGAACAGAGTCTCATATTCAGATGGTTCAAGCTGCACTGTCAGAAAATGGGAGCTCTTACTAAGGATAAGTAAGGTCTGAAAGTTGATAGTAAGCTGAAATGAGGAGAGAGGTATTTTTGGGACAACTGTTTCCATGACAGAGGCAAAAGCCAGTTCAACATACAAGGCACCTGGAGCAATGACAATTCCATTACTCTTGTGCTCCCAAATATATGGAGTGGTGTCTATTGACAGATTGCATTTTAACTCTCTCTTGTCACGCTTATTGAGACTTATTAGTGGATGAGGATGGTGAGCCACCCCCTCATTACCTTGTCTTACTTCTTCAAAATATACCTCTTTCTTGAGGCAGTCAAACTGATACACAGGGTAAGAGGTTGGAGGTGACTCAAAGCCACTATAGAACTGATCCCAGTCAACATCGACTCCCAATTCAAAGAGTCTGGAGACAGCAGTAACAACTGCCTCATGATCTTTGTCAGGCTGGACTGAGGAAAGCACCACTGTGTCATTTCCTAGAGTTTCCACAATGTTTCTCTGCAGAGCCCTTCTTGGGCCAATCTCAACAAAGATGACATTCTTCTTATTGCTGGCTACCGCCCTCACAGCTTTCTCAAATACAACTGTGTTTCGGATATTTCTTGCCCAGTAATCACCACTTACAAAGTCCCCTGGACAACAAATCTTTCCTGTCACTGTGGAAAACAACTCACACTCCATTTCATGTTCATTTAAAGAACTTATGCTATCTTTAATTTGACTAAGTATTTGATCCATCATATGGCTATGGTAGGCAGCCGGAACCTGCAAGATGTGAAGGAACAAGTTCTTACCTCGAAGTGAGGTCTTCAGCATTTGGTGCACACTTTCAATAGCATCTTTAACACCTGACAGTACACATGACAATGGACTGTTCACAGCAGCCAGGCAAATCTTCCCTGTGTATTCTGGAAGAATTTTCAGAACATCTGCTACAGCTATGTTACTAACAACCAGCATTTTGCCTCCTGTGACTTTGCTCTGTAGAGCACTCCGATAATACAACACTTTCACAGCATCCTCGAGAGACAACAGACCAGAGCAATGGGCAGAAGCAACCTCTCCAACTGAGTGCCCAACAACAGCAGCAGGCCTGATACCCCAGTGCTTCAGCAGGCTAGCTATGGCAACTTGAATGGCAAAAAGAAGAGGCTGTACAATGTCAGGTTTTGAGAAATCATCGCTGTCAAAGTTGTATATCTTATCTAAAATGCTACAGCTCTTGTAATTCTGGAAGTATTTTTCTACTTCCCTGACCTTTTCTCTGAAAACAGGCTCCTCTTTCATAAGCTGTTTGCACATGCCTCTGTAAGTAACACCATTTCCACAGAACACAAAAACTACCTTGGGCTCTGGTTTTACTGGAACAGTCTTTTCGCTCAGGCTAGATTTAAGTTGTTCTTCTAAATTTGAAAGAGATTTCGTAACAAACACCTTCCTGTATTTATGTTTTATGTGGCTTCTTCTGCATGATGATGTATACAAAAGAGTTCTTGTATTGGTTTCATTGTCGGTGCTAATCCTGTGATATGTGTCCGCAATACACATCTCAAGGGATTTACATGTCGCAGCAGACAGTGGAAACAGTTTTACTGAACTGAGAGTGTATAAACTGGAGACTATAGCATGCGTGCATTCACTGACAATGACATGTGCGTTAGTGCCACCAAATCCAAAACTATTTATTCCAGCCACCCTGCCCATGGAACCAGTACAATGCCATTTCTCAGCTTTTGTGGGAATTCTTAGATTGAGGGCTTTAGCATCTATGCTAGAGCTTTCTTCTGTGTAGAACACTGAAGGAACAGTGGTTTCATGCTTCATCATCAGGAGAACCTTAATGAGCCCTGCCACTCCTGCTGCAGATTCTGTGTGCCCAATGTTACTTTTAACAGAGCCAATACAGAGCGGCCCCAACCCAGTAGGTCTTGCCTTGGCAATGACTTTGGAAATGCTACCTGCCTCTATTGGATCTCCCACCGGAGTCCCAGTCCCATGAGCCTCTATGTACTGGACTTCAGAAAGGTAGTTCTCTGTAGAGTAGATTCTGTTGAGCAGCTCCTCCTGCTGGACCATTGATGGTTTTGTCATTGGAGTGACAGTGTGGCCATCTTGGTTCACTGCAGTCTTGCATACAATACCCCAGATGTGGTCAAAATCTGAAAGAGCCTGAGAAAACATAATAAATAATTAAAAGTTTGCAGTGTTTAAGATCTCTAAATCAAGAACATAAACATCCTCTCAAAATGCTATATATCAAAATATATACCGGTACTGTCAATATATACTTACTTTTTTCAAAGGTTTTAGTAGAACAATGCCACACCCTTCCCCTCTTCCATATCCATCTGCTGTATTGGAGAATGGTTTACTAGTGCCTCCCGGTGAGATCATTTTTGCTTTGCTCAGTGCCACAAAGACACGTGGCTCAAGGATGCAGCTAACACCTCCACAAAGAGCCATCTCACAATCACCTTGTAAAATAAACAATTAACATGATTACAAAGAATTATTTCTAAGAATTATTTCTAAGGAAATAATTCCTGAAGCGTCTCTAAACAGAAAGTACATTGTCCCTACTTTTCAAGACATGATTCAAATGGATCTGCATGTAAGAATGACTATAATCAGATAACAAATTGGTTTTAGGAAAGTCAGCTGATAGATCTGGTTAACAACAGCTACAAGAGTTTATTTGCTCCTATGTGTAAAACAAATTTGCTACAGGGAAACTCAGACAACACCTTTGTAATCTACAAATACAGCTGGTATTGTGAGCACAAAAACATTTTGAATAATGTGTACTATAACTTCAAACGACAACCTCTACTACGCTGTGATGAATGTGGTATATATATGTATATCAATATATATCAATTCAGTTTTTGCAGTAGTATGCAAAAAAACATTACCTTGTCTGATTGCTTGACAAGCAGAATGGAGCGCAACTAAGGAAGATGAGCAAGCACTGTCAATAGCAAATGAGGGCCCAGTGAGGTTGAAGGTATAGGATATCCTGTTGGCAGCTATACTCATAGCTGTCCCTGTGCCATTAAAGTGGTTTATTGAGCAAGGACAATTGTTCAATAGTGTTTCATAGTCTCTGTTCATGAGCCCTGAAAATAAACATGATAGTCACAATACATTCATTCCACCGACTTTGTTTAAACATGCCAAATGGAAAAAAACATTGATGGCTTCATTACCAATATAAACTCCTGTTCTGGAGCCACTGACTTTTTCCATGGGAATCCCAGCATCCTCCAGTGCTCTATAGGAGCATTGCAGTAGGAGCTTTTGCTGGGGGTCCATGAAATTAGCCTCATCCTCAGAGATACCAAAAAACCTGTGATCAAACTCTTTGAACCTGGAAAGCAAGAAATAAAGCATTACTTTCTCATTATTTTCTGTGGCTGAGAAATTCCACACATTTCCAGTAATTTATTGCTATGTAAGAAATTGCACACAATGCTGTTTATATGAGTAATGGAACTTTAATAGGAAATCAACTAATAAAATTACATTATAGACAGCATTGTGTATATATTTGTGTAATGGATTTTTAATGGAACATTATCTATTAAACTATAGACCTTTACTCTTTAAATACATAGTTTTGTGAACCATGTAAGAATTAGATCCCTTTTTTAAAAAAAGAGACCATTCAAAATATTTGATAGAAATAAGATGTAGCAACTGAATGCCTCAAAGCCGGTTGTTCAGTGCTTCAGCCTAGTGCAGAACAATGGCCTAAAACCGTCTGCTACATTATCAGTATCTAATGATGTCTGTGGATCTCAGACATCAGGAGTCATTAACTGAAAAACAATGTATCCAAGTACTACATGTGATGACTTTTATTAAGATTAAGATTTTACACTGATCTGCAACAACATTAAACACCCTGCCTAATGTTGTGGTGGTCTCCCTTGTGCTATCACAACAGTTCTGCCCTGTAGACAGACTTCTTAAGATCTCTGAAGGTGTGCTTTGGCAGTTGGTACCAAGACGTTAAGTCCTGTAAGTTGTAAGGTGAGGCCTTAATGGATAGGACTAGTTTATCTAAACATGCCACAAATGCTAGTTCGCAGTTTTCTACCCTGGGCTTTGGTGGGTACTGCATACCAGGAACACAGAGACTTGTTGTTTTGGAGATCCTCTGATCACAATTTGGATTTTTTTTTTTTGTGCGATTACATTTAAAATAAGAGTGGTTGCTCTAAAGTTCAGCCCAGATACATTTACTTTTATGTAATTAGAATTAAAATGCAATGTAAAAGTATAGCTATCTGCATACTTCATTTACCTTAAATGTTTTTAAAATGTAATTTCCCAATCAAAAATGCTGCCATTTTTGTATGAAAAACGAACAGGATTCCACATACAGTAGACTGATAACACGCAACAACAACAACAACAACAACAACAACAATAATAATAATAATAATAATAATAATAATAATAATAATAATAATAATATGCAGAAGTAGAACATACCCCTCGATGAAAGCAGCTTTAGCAGTCTGTGTTTTCCCAAGAGAGTGGTCAACCGAATCATACCAGTGCTTTAAGTCAAATCTCTCCTCTGGAATGTCCACGGTACTATTTCTTCCACTAACAAGAACGTCCCAGAAGTTGTCAAGGCCCTCACCTGTGAGCATAACCCTTAGATTATACATACATCTACAGGCTGTACAAAAAATGTATTTGTACGCACGGTCACTTACCTCCCGGGAAGCTGCACCCAATACCGACTACAGCTATGTCTTCATCCATGTTGGTTATTTCACTCAGCGAAGGATGCAAATATCTTTTCCGAGTAAAGCATGCTGAGCCATGTCAGTTCTCTTTTGAAAACCAGTGTGTGTGGTCATGTCCATGTCTCTCCTCCAAAACATCTCAGAGCCTTTATAAAGCTGTTCAAGCCACAAAGAAAAGCTTCATTAAACACGTCTTTCACGAGGGGGGTATTCGGTTGCATAGAATACTCACTGTAACCCACAATTAAAGTGGTTTGGAGAAAAAAAGCCAGTAATTGAATGGTTGGACAAAGAAGAAAAGGGTGGTCATTGAGTACTTCCTATGTCTGGATAATAGGGGCATTTTCTCCAACCTCAGAAGAGCTTGAATTAGGACATGCACTGAGGAAAAACCTGAAAGCTACCCCCCAAACTTGAGTCCTTACATTAAAGTAAAACTGAGAATGCTATTGTTTAAAACAGACCTCTCATTCTTTATATTAAGGAACTAACTAAAATGGAGACCTTTTAATAAAACACGGGCAATGATGACAGCATATAAAGTGACCAGTCTGTCATACGTGAACACACCACAGCACACAGTTTGAACGGCAAGAAGTTTTCTTTGTATTTATCCTATTCACCAAGTGAAGCAGTGGGCAGCCAGGAACACAGCACCCGGGTGCAGTGTGTGTACGGTACGTTGCTCAAGGGAACCACAGAGGTGCTTAGCGGCCATGGGATTCAAACCCACTGAACTTCCTGAACCACTAGGCTAGCAGCTGCCCCACAGGCCATTCACAATATGATCACTAATGCAGTGCCAGAGGCTTTCCTAAAGGGATTTGATCAACACTTCAGTCACAAAATGTATACTTTTAATTGGCAGAATATTCACTTTATTAGTTTATTGTACAACTGGAGCAAACACAAAACAATTTTACAAACACACAGTGTTGCCACCACAGCTCTTTCACTTGAACCCTTGACAGACCAGCCACAGCAAATGGCAAAAAGTTCTGAAATGTTCACCAACCTGTCAGATATTAGATAAATAAATATATTACTAAATAAAATCATCTGCGAGGGAATAAAAGCCACAAATTCCAGTTGATGTGGAAAAAAAATAAAAGGAAGGGACATTTGTCATCTTGTCTGAGAAATACAAAAAGCTCATCTGTCCAAAATAGTCCTGTGACACTTGGGTTAACATGTATAATCCAAATGCATCTCCTTCCAATTAAACACAAACATTCTCTCAACAGCAATAATAGGTAGACATATAAACCCAGGTTTTTATGCACTGAGAAAACACATGGTAGAGTAATACTGTTATTCTAGGCTCATGGCTGCACAGGAAAGTCATGCCTGTACTGTACTCCTAGGACTAATTAAAGCTGTATTTTCCCAAACAAGATAGGACAATATAATTGGCACCAACTATCCCAGTTTCAAGGTGGAACAATCTGAGGTCACTTAAAAATTGGGTCCAGAAAAAGAAAAAAAAACACAAAAACAAAGCAAAACCCGAAACACATTACAAGACTTTAAAATGGTAAAGTGCTAACAAAAAGACTTAAGTTAACAGAAAATTATATTAACAGAAAATTCACATGCTTTGCTTCCCCAAACTCAATCAATGGTACAGTATACTGCCATTACACATCACTTGTACTGAAATATACTGATTCTTTTACTTTTGAACAAAGATTTTGAGTCCCACTTCAAAGCAAAATCCCCTTCTTGGTTTCTGTCTCTGTTACAGGCTTTATTAAACAATTCGAGGTATACAAGGATGATTTTCCTTTCAGATCAGACACTGATAAAGGGGTATTAGAATGTATTTAAAACTACCATAGAAAAATAGAAAATCCCAGATAAATTCAGGAGTGATTTAGAAATTTTTTAAAAAGAAGTGCCATTTCCGTACTTCAGTTTCTGCTGATTGACAGACTGAAAACTGAAAAGTTTGCCATTTCACTGTTTGTGTTTAAATGAATAAGTTTATCTTTAAACTATTTGCAAACAAGATCATCTTGGATCTAGAGTTTTGCCCTCCAGCAGCATCTGAATTTCTTTTGCATCCAGAGTCTCATAAGTAAGCAGAGCATCTGCCAGTTTCTTGTGCTCTGTGCTGTATGTCTTGAGAAGCCTCTTAGCACGGTCATAGGAGTCCTGTGGGGGGAAAAAACTTATTAGGATTTGTACTTGTAAGCATTATGAGCAAGCACATAAAAAGGTAATTAAGTGGTTCCTGCACCTGTAGCAGCACTCTGACTTCCTGCTCAACAGCAGCTTGAGTCTCTGGGCTATGTTTGGACAGGTCAGAGTAGGTCATGACTCCCAGCTGAAACAGAAAGAAATAAATACTAGGTTTCGATTGATTATGCAACAAAGGCTACACAATGAAACTAGACGAGAGAAAAGCCCTCAGGACACAGAAAAACAACCCCCATTCCCAGCATACGAGGAAGGATTAGGACGAAGCCCAGGATAGAAGTGTAAACAGTGCTTTGAAATCCACATATGGACTCGAAGTGTTCCTATTGCAGAGAAACGTTTTGCTTTTAAGTAACACGGACAATGCTATATTTAACATAAAATTATTAAACAAGCTATTCTCTGCTCTATATACAAGTGTGTGATGCGTTGCATTTTCTATAAATATAAATAGAAAATTCAATGCATCACATCTTGCTGCAGGCTAATCATTAACTTCACCAGCACTCAAGAAATAATCATACCTTGTCACTCATTCCAAATCGTGTAACCATCATCTTTGCGATCTTAGTGGCTCCGTCAAAATCACTTGATGCTCCTGTGAATAATGGTCAGCATTTATAAAGTAGCCTCAACCTAAATTAGACCAAATGCTATAGAAAAATCCCAGAAAAAGCTCACCTGTAGTGATGTTTTCATCCCCAAAGATGAGTTCCTCTGCTACCCTGCCTCCCATGCTGACATCCATCTGAGCCAACAGCTGAGCACGAGTCTCACTCCACCGGTCATTTTCAGGGAGCAAGGACACCTTAAAATAATTAAATATGAGCAGATATAAAATACCCACAAATTGTGATATTTGCACAGATGAGTATAAAGGATGAGCTGTGATGTTTTAGCATAAATATGAATAATGAATGCAGTGCACAGAGTAGTGTAATAATTACATGACCAAGGGTGGGCCCTCGTGGCATGATGGTAGCTTTATTGATTGGCATTGCATCTTTGGTATAATAGGCCACAATGGCATGACCCGATTCATGATAGGCTGTGATGGTTTTGTTCTTCTTGTCTATCTTCACACTCCTGCGCTCTGGGCCTGGAGAGAAAAACAGGACAAAAACTGGTTTAGTAAACAACGTTTCTATGGACTAGAGCCCATTAGCACTAATCTCTCTAATTTGTGCATGAAGAATGAAGCCACTCACCCATTAGTATTTTATCCTTAGCAAACTCCAGGTCCTTCATTGTTACCGTCTCCTTTAAATCTACAGCAGCCTTCAAAGCTGCCTGATTGACTAAGTTCTCCAGCTCTGCTCCAGAGAAGCCCACTGTTCCCCTGGCAATGATTTCTGCATCCACATCTACATCACACAGGCATACACATTTAGTTTAAATGCATTTGTATGAAGTCTTCTGCTAGATTACAAAGTCTCTTACCAGAATCCACTTTGATTTTCTTCAAGTACCAGTTGAGGATTTCTGTACGTCCTCTCACATCAGGTCTGGGAACTGTGACTTGCATGTCAAACCTTCCTGGTCTCACCAGAGCACTTGAATTGAAACAGAAACACTTGTGTTTTATTTAGCAGACAGAAATCAAGTGAACAGCGATAAAAATAAACATTGTAGTTTATGAAACAATTTACTGGTTCACAAAGCTGTTTACAGGTTAGAATATCATGACAAAGTTGATTTATTTCAGTAATTCCATTCAAAAAATGAAACTTTATTAGATTCATTCATTACACACAGACTGATGTATTTCAAATGTTTATTTCTTTTAATTTTGATGATTA
>JBBJLR010000007.1:12190455-12200992 GCA_037577145.1 Brachypetersius gabonensis
AGTTTCACCTTTTGAATGGAATTACTGAAATAAATCAACTTTGTCATGATATTCTAATTTTATGACCAGCACCTATAGATAGACTTTTTACTCTACATTTGTTTTAACACAATTGGAGGCATACAGTAACTTTCTGACCAACCCACTTACTTGTCCAAAGCTTCAGCAAAGTTTGTTGCTCCAATAACAATTACCCCTTCATTTGGTTTAAACCTGAAATGATCCAATATAATTATATAAATACATCGGTAATCAAGGCTTATTTCACAATTATGCTACAATGAAAAGAATCCAAACTACTGACCCATCCATCTCTGCAAGGAGCTGGTTAATGGTCTGTCGCGAATATGGGTGCATGGGAGACTCTATCCTTTTCCCACCCACACTGTCCAACTCATCAATGAAGATCACACATGGTGCATTAGCTTTTGCCTCCTCTGCAGGAAAAGGAAAAATATTTATACAAACACACATACACAAGCACAGGCTCCTTGTCCTACAAGGCCAAATGACTAGTGGGAACAGGTTTGAGGTATTACATACATTTATATATAAGATGATATTATCATGAAACCATGTCAAACTCACTGAAAAGGTTCCTGATGCGACTTGCTCCAACACCCACGAACATCTCATCAAACTCTGATCCTGATGCATAGTAGAATGGCACATCTGCCTCCCCTGCCACTGCTCTAGCAAGCAGAGTCTTGCCAGTGCCAGGGGGACCCACCAGAAGTACACCTGCAAGTAAGTTTGGAAATGGAAACAAATGGTAACTCTTTCAAAACTTGTAATACCATCAATTATAGCAGGAATATCCAATCCTAGTCACTTACCACCTGGAGAGTTTAAATCCAACATATCTGTCAGTTATGCTAGATTTAATATTCAGATGTCCCTGAAAGCTCTAATTATTTGGATAAAGTGTGTTATATTAAGTCTGTAGCTAAACTCTGCAGGGTGGTAGATGTACAAGACCATAAGTGGGCACCCCTGATTTAAGGAATACATTTTCTGTACAGTGTTATACCTTTGGGTAGTTTTCCACCAAGTGCAGTAAATTTCTGGGGATTCCTCAAGAACTCAACAATGTCCTGAAGCTCACTCTTTGCCTCTTCCACACCTTTCACATGCTCAAAAGTGACATTTTTCATTTGAATAGGATCCAGTGCAGAGTCCAGGTCAGATGATGTACGGAAGCGAACTGTTAAATGAAGATTTAAACTGCATTTAAACCCAGTCCACTCTTTGTACTTTGAATGATGTATGATTTGATAAAAATTCTCACAAATAATGTGCATTTACTTAAAAAAAAAAAAAAAAAAAAAGTAAGTGACCACAGATTTTGTACATTGTCTGTTTATATTGCCTCTTTTCTGCTGTGGTAAATATAATCACTATGTTGTACAGATTTTTTTTTTTTGCAAATGTATTACAAAGAATTGGTACTATTTCTCATCAGCATAAACCTATATATGCAGTAATAGAGAATGAATAAAATAGGAAACAAACCAGTATCAGAAAAGGAGCCTTTACCCGAGAGAAATGGGGTTCTTGACAGACCATAGATGCCAACGAGTAAGAGGACAAGTAAAATCAAACGTGTCCTCTTAAGTGAAACTGTCAAAATAAACAAATAAATGAAAATTTCCTAGCACAGTTCTCTTTAATAAAATTCATTTTCATTTATTTCTATTAATCTTTCTCGTTCCATAATCTATACCTTTTATTGTGTAAGAGGTAAGGATTAAACATACACCACCAATGAAAATGCACAAATCTTATGTTAGGGGATTCAAAGCATCCTTTCATTTACTTTAAGAAAATAAATTGTCATGCCTTGTGTCCTCTGCATTAAGGCCTGAGATTTCATAAAGCCCTCGGTGAAACCAGTTTTAAAGGCATCTTGTTGGTTCTCAGGAAGATTCTTCTGTTTCGTTAACTGATCGAGGCTTTCTGCTTCAGCTTTATCCCTCATGAGGAGTCCCTGAGATAAAAATAAACCCAGCAATGGAGCAGACAAAATACAACAAGAAATATCACATTACAATTTACTACTTCATAAAAAAAAAAATAAATAAATCATGATATGATCCACACATTACCTCCACCCTACAAATGATGGCTTACTAACCTTCATAAATGCGTGAGTATAGCCCTCTGGTTCTGCGGGACTCTCATAGCTAGACTGCAGCCGCCTAGTCTTGGACCTCAGAGTCTTAAAACCTCTGCTCTGGATACACACTAGACAAAATTTACAAAAATGATATACTTTATGTACAGATACTCAGTGGACACTTTGTGTATCTCCTTATTAACACACAACAAATCATGTGACTGCTCATAAAATCTAGAAGTTGCTATAAAATGATTTTCATACACATACAGTGCCTTGCAAAATGACATACACACACAAAGTCTCTCACACTCACAAACACTCTCACACACACAGCATATTGATAAGAAGCCTTTCCCCTATCCATGCAAAAAAAAGCTGATCTTAAATTGCTCTGGTTTGGTTGTCTAGACTATATTTGTTCAGGAATAAAAAAATATTAAGGTAATTTCAGCAATGCCTTTGCTATGGACATATTTCCCCTTTTAATTTAATTAATCTGTAGTTTGTTTTCTAAGTCCATCACTTAAATTCCATTTGAAAATCCATTTAAATTCCAGGTTGTAAGGTAGCAAAACAGAGAATGCTAAGTGAGTGAATACTTTTGCAAGGCACTGTACATGCATAGTAATATTTATCCAGCACCCAGTGTTCCATGTACAAAGTTGTAAGAACAGGCTAAGTGTGTGCTTACATCGGTCTTAGGGTTAAGGTTTCAGGCTTAATCAAAGACAGATGATAAAGCTAATAAAGATATTTTACACTAATTCAAAATACCCTGTAAGTGCTGAAGATCTGCATAAACTGTTTGAAGAGGACTAGAGCTTTGTCGGTGGAACACAGGAGAACCAAACAGCCCTGGTCTTCTGTGAGAGAAACCTGGTAACACAAACCATAAGCAGAGCTTATTGCTTTTTCATTTTTTAGAGATAGAGTACATATAATTCACTTGTTTTGGTAATTTTTTCTCCACTCAAATGTAAAAGTAAAAAAAAAACCCACTTAATTTCAAGGTTTTGGTAGAGAGACAGCGAGAGAGAGAGAAAGACAGCGAGAGAGAGAGAAAGACAGGGAGAGAAAGAGAGAAAGGCGCATCACTAATCACCATCTCAGCAGACTATATTTTATATATAGCATGCTAAAAACTTTGGGTGCCCCTTTCTAACAGTGAAGTCATCTAGACGAGACATATAAGGAGGACAAGTACAGTATAAACAAGCTCAAAGACTCCTACCATGTTTGTTGTGAAAGAAGGAATCTGTAGAGATATGAGATGTTCTCCATTTTGAGGAGGGATCGCATATTCTTGTTGCTGAGCTTTCCTCAGGAGCTAGGGTGGGCAGCAATCTGTTCAACAGCTCATTTGCTCCATTCAGTCCCAGCTCTGACAGTCCCAGGTCCTTGAGGTTTAGTTTTGGCTGCAAGATAATAAGTGGGATTCAAAAACAACAATACCAAAAAACATGCAAATTGCTGCTGATACTAAGAGTAATTGGAAACGTACACAAAAAATGTTGTTGTGCTTGTTAGATCCTGAAGAAATGCAAATAATGAGCTTGTATTGGATAAAACATTTTGTTTTCTGTATTTATTAATAACTCAAATCACATTATATCCAGCAGGTCATTCAATGTGCTTTACAGAAATGGAAAATAAAATAAGAATGGATAAGAATAAGAAAGATAATGAGAGGGATAAAAGAAATAAAAGAAAATTAAAAGTGCAGATATTTAAAAGAAGGCAGAGGAAATAGTGCAGTTGGTCTGATAGTAATGGGCAGTTTGTTCCAGCAGCGAGCTGCATAATGACTAAATGACAGTTCACGAAGCTTAGTTTCAGATCTTCTTACCACTAACTGTCCAGCTCCTGCAGATCTAAGAGAACTACCAGGAATATATACTTCAAGCATATCAGATATGCATGTAGGACACAAACCACTGAGTGACTTGTACACAATTAGTATTGTTTGGAAATCAATTCTGTACTGAACTGGGAGCCAGTGCAAGGACATGAGCATATGAGCAATGTGCTATTTTCTTGGGTTTAGTTAGAAATCTGGCAGCAGCATTTGGAGCTAGAGTCGGAGTTGTCTAATGGTCTTTTTGGGAATCCCAGAGAAGAGAGCACTGCAATAGTCAACCCTACAAGAAATGAAGGCGTGGATCAGTTTCTCTCCGTTTCTTGGACACAAAGTTTTTAACTTTAGCAGTGGTTTCGATGTGCCAAAATGCTGACTTTGTGACAGCTTTGATGTGATCATCAAAACTAAGGTCTCTATCCATGATTACACCAAGGTTTTTTTTTTTACATGGGTGGAGTTCCCCAAGCCTGCCAATGGTCCTGCAGTGGCTAGAAAGAGCACCCCCGCCTCTCTCCTTCTCATCATCATTTATAGACACAGAAATGACACGTCCTAGGGAAATCTCATGGTGGGACTGGCTCGAAGTGGCTGTAATTCTGCACCAAGGCTCAATGTTGAGACTTTCAAATACAGTATTAGGGGACCTCGAAGACTTGGACCTCTAAGAAATTTACGTGCTCTAGATTTCAGGTGGGCACTAAGAACTGATAGTCCCTCTTTATTACCAAACAGAATAATCTCTGTTTTGTCTTTATTTAATTGGAGAAAGTTATGATCCAGTTATGTACTTTCTCGAGGCAGAGACAGAATGAGTCATTTGGGCCAAAGCCACTTGATGAGAGAGTTAGATAGATCTGAACAGGACAGGTCCAAGAATGAACCATTGAGGGACTCCAAATTCTTGTTCCCTAAAAGACAACATGGAATTTTGTAGCTTGTTGTGATCACAACTTCACAATCTCAGTATGAAAATAAACTTAAAATTAGGATGGACATTAAAAACCCACACAATCCTTTTATATACCATGTAAACTATATGTACAAAATATTAGTACTGCGATTATACCGTTACATTTTGACCCACATACAGTCATTGAAATAAAATACGAGACCACATTGTTTGTTTTTTTTGGTTACTGCAATTTGTGTGTGTGCGAAATGTGCATGCCAATATTGTTTTACACACCATCAAATTGATTTAAAATGGAAATGTCAAACTACACAACACCATTTTACAACTGCAACAATTAAAATAGTAATGTTAAGAGCATAATGTGAGCTCTTTTTGTCCCATAAGCAAACCGAATCAGTTTTAAAGCTGCTGGAATACAGCACATAGAACAGCTGCTATACAAATATTTCACACACGCTGCAGCAAATTGCACAAACAGTGAACAAAAAAAAGGAAAAAGTGGTCGCTTATTTTTTCATGGCTGTATCTAAATTATCTTTTTATTCAGTCCACAGTATTAGCGCTTGCTACCATTACACCAAGAGTCCTTTCAAACTGAACTTACCCAACCATGTTTTTATGGACCTTGCTTTATGCACTGGGGCACAGAAAAGGTTCTTACTCAAACTGTGCCTACAAAGTTGGAAGCATTTCGTTGGCCAAAATGTCTTCTGAACCATTACGTTTGCCCTTCAATGGAAGTAAAGGGCCTATACCTTTGTCCATAAAGAGTATATTAGCTTCAAAGACAACCAAAACAGCCCGTTTAACGTAAAAAAAAAATGTTAACGTAAGGATGAATGAGAAATTCAGAAATATTTTCGGCACACAATCCCATGCGACATCAGGAAGAAAAAAAATGAAACAGAACGAAAATGTAGAATGCAATCAGTTCCTTTGGAAATCAGTGCCTTTAATGATTAAAGACTGGCAAAAAATTATTTGACTTTTGTCAGGTGACATGAACACTAGCAATATTTGCCTGGAGCGTGACTGGTCGCCCAGTCACAAAAACTGTGATTGGCTTGTTGTAATTATTAGTGTTGAAAACATGGACATCACAATAACAACTCACATATAACATACTGTGCAGCCCTAACACACACACACACACACACACACACACACACACACACACACACACACACACACAACTAAGGGGAGTCAAAAGTCTGGGACCATTAGTCAAAATCCTTCCTATTTTCTTATTATGCCCCTTTTTCGTTTTGACAGCATGCATGCCAATGCTTCAGATTCACACAAGAGCCATCAGAATACACACTTTAGTAAGGGATGAGACTTTTGTACAACCTAGAATCTTGAAATATTACTTTTTCATTTTTAACATGTTATTGATTTCTCTTGCTTCAAAAGCCAGAGAACATTTCCTGTATTATATAGTGACTTTTATGTCGTAACAAAGCCTACCTGTCCTTCGGTCCGCTTAAGGTGTACGTCATAGTCTGATGAAATGTCTCTCTGTAAACTCTGAATTGAAGCAGTAGCAGCAGAGCTGGCTGAGGTTTTCAAGGAATGCAGAGCAGTGATAATATGGGTCAATGGCACAGTTACCTGAGGAGCACATTACAAAGAGCATAAATGCATTAGAACATAAAAGCATTGGTGTCTAGGGTACACAAAATGAGCAAAGGAGTCTTTTACAAATAAGGTGTAAAATTTAATCACCAAGTGAAGCAGAGGGCACCCTGGGGACAGTGTGTGGATACCTCAGTGGTGCCACTAGCAGCCCTGGGATCCAACACCCTGCTGCCTTCTGATCACAGGGGCAACACCCTAACCACCAGCTGCCCCAAACATAATTGTTATATTCAACGGCATATTGAATATAACATAAGGGAAACCATCATTGACCAAACACACTGACCAAAAATCCTGTACTTTACAGAGGATTTATGACTTACCAAATTTAGTATAAATACAAACATACTGCTGTCAATCAGCAGAAAAACTTGACAAATTTCAGCTCAATACTGTTATAAATCTGTAATAATTATTGACTGCTATAAGTAAGATGCCCCAAAGAGTCGAGGTGTAACCCAGCTCTACAGTTTTATGTAGAGGTCTTTCATAGATCAAAAAAACAGGATTGTTCACTATATTTAATTCAAATGTGTGTATTTTTAAAGGGTAAGCCTTTTGTATAACACGTTTCAGACACTTTTAAGGTAGCATAACTGTGTGGTAAAGTGTCAGGACAATGTCGGCAGTTAGCCAGGACAGCCTCACTATCAGAGAAGAGGGCAAAACAAACAAATAAAAACATGTGAAATGTAAAAACACGTGAAGTTAATGTTAGCAAGTGTGTTAAGTGAAAAAGCGACAAACGTGTGAAGAAAGAAGAGCTAGGTAAACAACCAGACAAACCCCTCAACCCCTCGATCTACAGCTAGCTGACTCATCCGAAAGCTAACTGAGGGTGTTAGATCATTACTCTACAGTCAGTTTACAAACTGGTTAAAAAAAAATACGGTTAAAGCTCAAATTTTACCTGAGGCTGGAAATATGTGGTTAAAAAGAACATAATTCAACACTCCTGGGAAACTCTTCGGAGAAACTGCACATCCACCGCCAGTCTACTGTCCTTTCGCTTCCCCTTTAAAGCGTGCTAACCTGCTACAGCTAACGCCGTCCACGCTCTTCTTCAGCAGCGTCCTTTTAAAACACTCTCAGAACACTGCCATCTACTGTCAAACTTGTCTGGGGGGCCCAAAGTAGAAATAAGTTCTAAACAGACCAGGAAGCAAGTGGCCTCGTGGTTTGGGATTTGCGCTTGCAATCATAAGGTTGTGGGTTCAAGTCCCAGGACTGCTAGTGGCACCACAAGGTACCCTTGAGCAAGGTCTGCGCGTTGGCCAACCCAAAACCCACACACACTGCCATCTGCTGAGAACTGCCTCAAGAACTTATGTCTTATTTTTTGATTGTGGGACTGATGCCCACAGTAGAAAATAAGAAAACATATGCATAAACTGGAAACAAGTCTGAACGCTCAGTCTTTCCAGTAAAATTGTGGAAATCTTTTCTAAAATTATTCAGAACTCTTATGAAGGACATCTAGAGGCCTGATGAGTTAGGGAGTTGCCCCTGAGGTCAGACGACTGTAGGTTTGAATCCGAGGACCACTGAGGTACCCTTGAGCAAGGTATCGTCCCCACAAACTGCGTCATTTGGTGAATGGGTTAAACGCAGAGAAAGAATTACACACTGTGGTGTTCATGCGTGACTATTAGAGGCCACTCTAATAGTATAATTAATGACATTTTAAATAAAGACTTTCTGTTGTGATGGCAGATTATTTAAAGGACACAAACAAGCAGCTAAACAACAAGACAACTAATATAAAGTACAGCAATACAAACATTTTCATGGCTGGGGATCAATATTTCCTGTAACTGCTAAATATCTCCAGGTGTAAAATGGTAGGACCAACCACAATAACTTAAATAGTAATGAAATCTGCCCAAAACAGTTCTTCAAAGAATAATTTCAAGAAAAGACACTGGAAGATGTCAGTAAGACTGGCATTTTTATTCTATTCCTGCGTTCTTACGCACGCAGTTCAATTTTCGCATTTTAAGTAGTTTTTAATATACAGTCTCTGGCAGTTTTTAAATACAGTCTTCATGCCCCTCACCTAGGTCAGCTGCCATGGGATTCCATACAGAAGTTCTTTTGTAAATAAAAATAGACTGGCGGTCTCACATTGCACCATTTCTAATGCATTACTGAATACAGAATGCACAAGTTGAAAAAAATGAGCAGAAGCGCACAGGTGTATAAATAATAAATAAACAACAGTAGCTGTTTTTTCTGGGTGAACACAACCATTTTGTCACCAGGTTTTACTGTGCAAGATCAAGCGATTTTTCAGTAGGCTACTAAGTTTCATTTAAAAAAATCAGGCTACAGATACAACAATTATACCTTTGAGCAAGTTGAGTAGAATTGCAAGGTTTACTTTTGAGTAGGCTACTACCAAGAGCAAATGAATCACTGGTTGAATGATGCGATAGAGAGCTTTCAAAAGTATTGCACGTGTTGTAATATGTTTTTTCCAAGGAACAAAGAACCATTTCATATGAACATTAAAAAAATATTTAGTACAATAGTTTTAAAGCAATTTATAAGAGTTGATTTAAGTTTCACATTTAAATCCAAAAACAAGAACAGGTGGAAAAATGGACAACAGCACCCTGAAATGCTCCCACAAGCATTAACCATCGCTAGACGCACACGATTGCAAAATAATGCATGTGTCAGAAGTGTGTTGATATTCACTGGCAACCTCACATCAATCATTGTGAGTTAAGAAGTGCTTCTCAGTCTTATATGCATAGAAATGGTCAGCACTACAACAAAGCCATTGTACACTTGAACACAGCAATCAACCCTGGAAAGCATGAATCTCCTCTTCACTGAATCCCTGCTGCTTGACTAGCCTGTGAGAGAATAAGACACAGAGGCATGTGATAACAGTAAAATGCATGGAGGCTTAAAAGAATTAAGAAACAAATACATAGAGCATGTTTTTGAAACACAAGAGTATTAAGTAATGCATATTTTATATTGTGGTGGTCGGAAGTGTTTGTAAGAAAGTTTGCGATTACTGAGATTAAGGCTCAAGCCAGGGTGAGGTACAACAATACTTGGCTACAGTAATATATAATTCAGTGGTAAGCCCTCATACAGACAGCATTAGAAAGAAGTATGTGTGTATGAATGAATGGAAAAAAAGAAAATGGACAGAATACTTACTGCACTGTTAACTTGGTAAATCCAGTGGGTCCACACACACACACAAAGCACTTAGAGTCTCCCGGTCTTTCCAAGAAATCCTGTAACATAGTGCTTTCAATCTGTCCTCTTCTGCTTGTCCATGAGCCTGGAGGCTCTGAGAGGACATATTCAACCTGAAACCTGATACAAACACAAGGCCATGTTCACTGATTTGGGACTAAAAAAGCCTACTACAGCTCTTCCTGTAAACCAACAAACACTAGCTGCCATTTGTAGTCAGCTTAAGGAACACGTACTGCTTACTGTGGTTTACTAACTTCTCGAACAAGGTGTTGGTAAACATACTATACCTCTCCTCCTGTATGGAGAGCTCCTCCAGCTGAGAGTGCCACAGTATGTCCCTCTCTTGACGATTGAAGAACATGAGTTTGGTTTTTCTAAGAGGACAACAAAAACATGAACAGGTTTAAGAGTCTGACTATGAAAGCAAAAACCAGATAAAATCTAAAAGAAGACAAAAGCAGAAAATCTCAACTGGAGCAGAGCACTTAAACAAAACAAAAGTTTTAAATGAAATGACCAGAAACTATGATACAGTTGCAATAAAAAGTATGTGAACCCTTTGGAATTATATGGATTTCTACACAGATGTGTCATAAAATGTGATCTGATCTTCCACTATGTTATAACAATAGACAAGCACAGTCTGCTTAACCCTAGAAATACCGCTGGGGTCAAAAACATATAAGGCCTTAAACGGTCTAGCTCCCACGTACCTAACCAGTCTTCTGATCCACTACAATCCGCCACGTTCCTTAAGATCACAAAACTCCGGACTCCTAGTAGTTCC
>JBBJLR010000007.1:12203995-12227409 GCA_037577145.1 Brachypetersius gabonensis
TAAATATGACTTGCTGGTTGAATAAAATCAACTTTAAGTGAACATTTGCCTGGGGTATGAATAATTTCGAGGCTCACTGTATATATAAATAATGATACTGTCCATGTTGATTTCTCTGTAGATAATGGACATCTCTGAAGATTAGACATATACCTTTAATGACTGTGCTGGCCTTCACCACCATCCTTCCCACCAGGCACTCTTTCAGCATGGATTCATAATTCACCCACCGGTGGACCTGCAAGTGTATATTCACATGTACTAATTGTTGATGCACAATGAACTGCCTCTGTGTAGTGTACTGATAAACCTTTGCACAATATTTCTAATTGTTTAATTAGTGAGCATTTGTTCTTCCACATTTACTCTGCAGTAGCATCACCACACCAATCCAGGTTACATACACTTCTTAATTGCATAAACTTCAATGTTGGGCGGATTAATGGCTAGTGCACTGTTTACCTGGTCAAACAAGTCAGTACCATCTATCCCAGCTGCCTTCATCAGTTCCTCCTCTCCACCAGGGTGGAAATCCATATAGGCACTCACATTATACACCATGCCTGCATCACAAACACACACACTATAAGTAAGTTAATAGAAGGACGTCCACTAATTTATTATACAGCACACGTTTGTGAGGTTCATAATTCAGTCCGTAACAGCAATATTATGTAATTTATGGATGCAGCTATAACAAACAAATAGATTTTTTTTGATAAATTATAACCACATGCTTTTACAGTTAGCAGTCAAATTTGTAGGGCAGTTATGGGTGGGAGAAGGGACTTGTATGTGAGATGTGTCCTGAAGAGACTGATGCAGTCATACTTCTATAACATGCGTCCCGAATGTGGCCTCAGACTACCTCCTCATGTGGTTTCAGAAAACAGATTTGTATTTATTTCAAATGCAATCCGGGTGAATTAACACTAGCTTTTTAGGTTTATTTCAGAAGTACTTTATTTCTTTATTTCAGAAGCTTTTGTGTCACATAAACACTGACAAAAACACAACAGATCGCACAGGAAATTATGATCATTTTTTAATTACTATTAGCACCAAAAGACTACAGCTGTCTCCTCTACTGTTATGAAAATTTAATCTAGTGGTTTTACTAGACAAATGACCGTTTTAGGTCCAGTTTTCTTCCAAGCCTATAGTTCTGCTGCTAAACAGGATTTAGAGAAGCATTTGTAAACAGGCAAAATAACTGCTAATGCATTCTATAACAATACACAATGATTTTAGGCATCTAAAAGAATGTCATTACCTCTTATGCATGTCCAGCAGTCATTTCTAGTGTTGTGCTTCTTTAGTTCCTCCTCTGTGACCTCAATCAAGCGCCCTTTCAGTCCAGTCAGATCACGTCCACTTTTCGTAAGTCGTATCCAGTCCATAAGACTATGGCCTGGCTTCAGGGCCACCTACAGAAAAGAAGTATACAAAAATCCTCAGTTACAACAGTTTTCTCATAGATCTGCAATCAGCCTACATTTTGTCAGTCTAGAAAACCAGTGCGAAACAGTATGTAATTTACAATTGACTGATTAAAAACAATTAGAGTACTCATTATAGAAATGTATGGTGCTTTATTATGGGCCTCCCTGTTGAAATTAACCTACACTCCTTTTTTGCTTGACATTTTAATCTATCCCTTTTTCCTCTTCTTTACCTCCAATTCTTGGCTGTTAGGGAGTTTCCAGGTGCTTGTCTAGTATACAAGGCGGCTGCTAAGGGGTTGAATGGAGGTTGCTCAGGTGTATGAGGCAGTTGATATGGAGCTTCAAGGTGGTTTCTAGGCAGGTCCATCTCATTACATCATCAGGAATTTTCACTCTAGTTACAGTTTATTGTATTTTATTTTTTCTTGTGGGACAGTGGCATTCCAGGATGCCAGGACAGAATCAACAAAACAGCTTCAGGTAAAAGTGAACTACAATACATCTTATAGGGAACTGTTTCTTAACATGACAGACTAGCAAACCTTAGTAGAGACTAAAGAAATTAAAGCAGGCAAACCTTATTCCTGGACTGTCCTGATGGAGTGACTCTCTGCTGGGAGCTGATAGCTGGGAAGGACTGGGGCGGGACATTGAGCATCTCTGATCTTCTAAAACAGCTCCAACTCAAGAGAAAACCTGCAATAAACTCTGTCACTGTCTTGTTTCTCAATTTCAGCTTTAACCCGGAAAGGACATGTTGATGACATGCCTCTTCCTCAAAACTGACAGGTGCAGCGCTTCATTTATTCATCATTTCTGTTTTTCACCCAGAACAGCTCAGACTGCCGAAGAACAGACAATCCGACACCAACAGCTACCGACAGCACATGTGTAGAGTACACTGTTTTCCTACATCTCCTCCCGGACTCGCTCCTGTAAAACTAGGACTGCGCCACTGCTCTGGGGAAAGAACCGTCGCGCAGATATGACGACATGATACAACGCCCTCTAGTGCCGAGATAAAAAACAAACACCTCAGACTCTTTCTGAGTCGGGGGGGGGGGGATTGGGATGGGGGGGGGGGGGGTAAGGGAGAAAGTAAGGGAACGTAAGTCAGACTTTCCCTTATTCCCGTTTCATGGAATACCCCCCAGGCCATCCATCACCCAAACAAACAAGATAACAACAATAATAGAAATAAACAATTATAATGTTTCATAAAAACAACAATTATTAAAATTAATAAGAAGAAGACAAAGCCGAAAAACAAGAATAATAATTTATTTTCAGACTTTTAGCCCTGCCATTTTGCTAGACTGTGCTTGGTGAAACTTTTAGAACTGTTCTCATTATGATATCCCAAAGGAAAACTCTTGTCATGCCTTTAATCATGGCATGGTCACTTTGCCAGTCAGTAGGAATTATCTGCCCAAGACAACTGTAAGTCTTAGTGTTAAGAAATGAAAGCATTTTAGCACAAAGACAGCTCAGCTATTAAGCTGTAGACTACCCTAACTAACAGAATGGGGCAAGACTGCAGTGTGAGGAGCTTCTCTATACGCAATGTTAAACATTGGGTACAGCGGTGCCAAGCATGCTGCCACCTGAATTATGTGTTTCTGGAGTGAATTATCACGCTATCTGGTGGTCTAATGGATGAATTTGGGTTTGGTGTAAGTCTAAAGAATGATATCTCGTAGAATACATAGTGGCAACAAGAAAATATGAATCTGGGGCTCAGCACATGGGAACTCCATATTAATCCTGGAATGGAATGTCCAGTACGTTTCTATATGATCAACTGTCCACTATATTCTGGCTATATATGTCAGTAATATTGAAGTTTACTTTGACCCACATGTTTTCTGGGCTCATCAAAGCACAGTCCTGTGGCTCACAATTTCTAAACTGAGATTTTATTATCTAATTGTCATTAAATTCAATCTTTTGGTGCAAGATGATAATTTAAGGCATAACTGTAAAATTTCCTTTCAACCATTAACAATTGGTTATGTTACATTTTCCTTACCTCACTACATATACAGTAACTGATGAACAATAATAGGAGAATCATCAGATGCAATTAGTCCATAAAGATTTATAGTTGCATCATTAACATTTTGATAAGAAAATACCAGCTATGACTTACTTTCATGATGCCTGTGTGTGTGCATGTGTGCGCTGACTGTATGGTGGGAGATCTATGGAATATTTTGCTTAACAGAACCTTGACAGTTTCATCTCAACACAGGTGGAGACCATCTGTGAAGTAGATGAATCAAACAGTAAAGCTGCTCTCATGGCATTGTCCATAAATTGCTCTCGTTATTTTGGCCTCTATGCTGGAAACACACTTCATTCATGTCAGCTGACAAAGACATGCTCACAAGCACCCATATGCAATCTGAGATAAATGTTATAACACCTTTGAAGTGAGATGATTTACTTGATTATCATCATTCAACTTTATCGATTAAGTGTGTGAAGATGAAAAACAGCTGTTCGGTGCAAGAAGAAGAAGAAAATGTGCTGTCAAAATAAGATCATGCAATAACTTAACTATTTCACACTCTTGGAACAGAGCATGTGAAGGCTCAGGGGTGGACAAAACACAAGATAAGATTAAAAAGAGAGAGAAAAGAAAATGCTAGCGTTCGTTTCATTGTTAACTTTTACAGCACTACAGAACAGAGATCGGCAATACAAAAAAAAGACAGTATTGCATTTATTATCTGAAAATTAGGCTTGAAGTTAGAACTGACAAAAGTACTACTAAATACTACAAAATGACAGTGATTGCTAATCAACAATTCACCTATCGCAACATTTCACACGCTTAAGTAAACAAATATGCTTTCTTTGTCATTTTATAGGCCATTGGTCTACTGAGCTCAGTTATAGCTGGGGTTATCTCAGTTATAGCCAGAGTGAGCTAAACTGTAACCAAGATTATCTCGGACAGTTTAAGTTCAGTCACAACAGAATCAGAATCAGAAAACTGGATTGCATTCAGTCATAGCCAAGATTATTCCATTCATAGCAAAAATGATCTCATTCATAGCTGGGTTGAGTTCATGTGGACGAAAGAAGTCACAGTCTGACTCATTTTTACGAGAGAGACAGTGGCAGCAGATGCTGGAGGTTTTGTAAAACATATTGCATCTGCATAGTACCTCTTATTGCACATCTGCATTGTGCATGTTTTCAAGGTCAAATTCAAAGTGTTTTCATACTTTTTTTATGTATCTGTGCTGAAATGGCCTGTGGAAAATGTGAGAAAAGTGAAGCATCTGAATACTAAATTAGGAACTAACCCTATATATACCCTGTATATACTAACCCTAACCAAAACAACAAATTATTTCTCAGGTATGTAAATTATTAAGGCCAGCCCATATTCTCTTATTATCCAGCCCTACTTCAGACACACTTTTCAAAGTGTTTCTCAGTCTTTTTCCTGACTGAATACACCTAATTACCCAATGAAATTCATTTACGCAGATGTACATGTACAAAACTAAAATGTATCATGCAGGAAACTCTGTTGCATTTCATTCCTATCCAAAAATTTATTTTTTTTCAGAGGACCAGAATTGCTCAAATTTACTGTTGCCAACATGTGTCAGGTGGCTTAAAGCTAAGCATGAGACCCTAGAAATGGCATGTGCAATGTAAAACTTACCTGACATTCTACTACTGATGAAAGAAAACATGAACGATAACAGTCCTCTTTTTTCATTTTCATCCTCATCTTCATATTCCTCTTCTTCCTCTTCATATTCCTCTTCCTCCTGTTCTCTAACCATTTCACTAATTCCTATTAGAGGATGGTATCCATTAAGGTGTTAAGTGTTGCTCACCAGTAACTTTACACAAATTTCAGCTATCAAAGTTTGGATGGTGTGCATTCTAAATAGTCTTATTCAGCCAGACAGTGTGGCATTTGGACAGTAGGCCTACTTCTCTACAGTCACTTACAAACCATGGTGCAGTGCTAATCAGCTTAGAAGCTTGCCAATAAGGTGTGTGAGGAAAAGCCTAAGAAAATCTTCAGTGTAAAAGTCCTTGGTGAGCTCAACAAAACACTACTACAATAAAAATGTAGTAGTTAATGAAAAGAGTGTTATTGCTTTGAGAGCAATACTGACTGCTAGGACTGATGGGCTTTCTATTATTTAATCTGACACACAGTTCTGACAGTTCTCAATAAACAACACACAGTTTACAAGAAAGAAAGAAAGAAAGAAAGAAAGAAAAGAAAAAGAAAGAAATGTAAGAAAGTAGTTGGCAAATATATCTATGGCAGCTGCTAGTAAGCATACTGACAGATAAAAGTGTTCACTTTATGGATTTATTTATTTAAGATTACATTACTGTATGCAAGTCTGCTCTGAATTGTCATGCACAGTATTTCCTCTCTGTAAGGAAATGTATGGCAGCCGTTTCCTACAAGCTGAGTTGCTCAGTTTCTTATGAAAGTTCAAATGAACAGCATGGAATTATTTTACCAACCAGGAACCCACGCACATGCTTGTGTTAGTAGATGTGGGTGAGGGCTCATGAATGCTCTGCTGCACAGTAATGAAGAGGAACGTCTGCTGACGAGAGAAGCACCTGTTCACAGCAAGGGGCCAGAAAGACCTGAACCTGACACGCAGACAAACGCAGCAAAACCTCGAACAACATCAAGACCCCGCACCGCTACTTGCAGGATATCCGTTCACTTCTCGCCATTAATAACTGTTCAAACTACGGAGCAAAGGGGGCATGCTTATCTGCCTGGCTTATCCTATCTATCGATCTATCTATTTACTAATATGTGAGTATGATGGTCACACAGAGAAGCACTGTTAGGCACAGACTCACCAAAAGTGCTCCACTGAGCACCACAGAAATCTTATAATGTGAAGTATCTCTACTATGCCATCATTACGTGCAATAACGGACTATAACTGTTTTTGTTTACCAATAACTATAGCAGTCATTTTACTTATTTATGAGATTTATATCCACCCCCCTTACTGGCCACAGCATTTTGTGTCTATGGCATCGTGCATTTATTTTCAGATTTTTTCTGGAGAGTTTTATTTTGACCTTTTATAATATTTTATATTGCTCGTGTCTTTGTGCCTCTGTGTGACTGTGCAATGGAGGTATAAGCCATTTCCTCCTGGATCGAAGTATTTTGACTCTGATTCTGATGAAGCAGGCTGACCGATTTTATGCAGCTGTCCACTAGATGACAGTAGTTCTCCAATTTCCAGCCTGCAGGTGAGTCCCACTGCATGCATGAGATGGCAGTCAACCATTACAAAGATTGTAAAGCAACACTTCATTTCATGGTCGAGTTGATTTTGAAATCCTCTCCTTAGCCAGCCCGTTTTGCGAATCATTGTTCTGAAGAATGTGAGATTTTCTATTGCTTTGAGGAAGGATTTCTGGGATATGCACACTGTTGACTTAACCATAGCCCACTGTTGAAGACAGGAAGAGGAAGAGGGAGGCAAATATGAAATAAGAGGCGGAATTGGGGGGCTTTTGTGAAAGAAGCTAACAACCCTCTAATGATAACCTTTTATATGTTGTTTTGTGCGTGCATTTGAGGCTCATGAGCCGGATCAGATGGCCAGTAGGCTGATGAATATGCATGGCTTTGCAATTCTGTGCTGTGTTTGAGATGTAACTGTGTGGAGGCCGTTCTTTAGCCTATTTTAAAGTGCTTGAGAGCCTCTGAAGGGAGCAGCACAGGTAACAGTGAGATTGGTCAGGTCAAGTGTTTACGCTGGAGAGAGCCGTCTTTGCTCAGCATCCTCCTCCTCTATGCTTAGCCAAAGATCAGTGGCTCAGTGATGAAGCCTGCTGTATTCATCCCAATAATACTGATGGCACTCCATAGTGGGGATTTTTTTTTTTTTTTTGGAGGATGCGGGGTAAGAAGCACTTGTTTGGATAAATGCTTTACACTGTAAACTTCTCTCTCTCTCTCTCTCTCTCTCTCTCTCTCTCTCTGTCTCTCTCTCTCTCTCGCTCTCACACTCACTCACTCTCTCTCTTTCTCTCCCTCTCTCATGGACACATACATATGTGCACCTATGGACACATGTGCATCGTTCCTACCGCTACACACTCACATACACATACATACGTGCACCCCCCAACCACACACACACACACACACACACACACACACACACACACACACACACACACACACACACACTAAATCTAAGCGCAACAGCACAGGGTAGATAATTACAATTTCAAAACCATTTGCCAGATCATTACCACCTAATCCCCTGTTTCATCTGATGAGTCACGCGTCTCATTTAGCATGGTGCTGGACAGCTCAGAGCTTTTTTTTTTTCCATAAACACCACTGTCCCTCGCTTTTCTGAGCCCAAGAGGGCCACGGGGGCAGGCCAGAGGCTGCATACACACATGTGCATGCACACATGTACTTACAGACAAACTATAGACCTAAAAAGATTTCCTCTCATTACGAGCTGAATGTTCAATGATATGAGAAATCAGTAGAGTACTTCATGTCTGCTGGCTGATTGAATGTAGTTTCTGAGAGGTTACTCAGAGAGTGTAATGGCATATCTCTGGTTAAGCTATTTATTTTCAGCGTATCCAAGTGTAATGAGACTTGTTTTTGATCTTCTTCTGTGACTCACTTCTGTTTCCTTTCAAATTCATTTTCAGTTGTAACTCGGTGTCAGTGTTCTCTTTTCACCACTTAATAATATCTCCAAAGAGGTTTCTTCTGGCCAAAATCAAAGTCCGCTGAACGTAATGTGTCATCACCGACAACCTAGTGGTTCACCATCCACAACGTGTGCCTTCAGTCGACCATGTGTTCCTGCATGGACAGAGTCTCCATAGCAACAGTACTGAGCAAATCAGATTTATAACAGCTCTGGCTGCTTCCACCAGTCAGTGTCCAAATATTGTTGAAAACATTTTCTATTGTCTCTTTATTATTCGACAGCATCAGTGATCTTCTTCTCAAAGTCATACTGCCTGCAGTAAGAAGATCCATTTCATTATAAGTCCATCAGTGACATTAGAGACTACCAAAGGTATTCTCCTACCCCATCTGTGAAATGATTATGGAGAACATGAAAGCACAGCAAGGCACCTTGAAAGGCACCATTTCTTTCTTTCCAAAAAAATCTAGTGACAAGGAACACTAGATTTAAACAATAGATGGCAAGTAATTGAAGTAAATGCTGACAAAATTCAAATGTTGCCTAAATGTATCCCTATCTACTGCCTGAAAAGCTCATATTTCAGCAAAGTAATATAATTATAAACACATTCACCTTTTTAGACATGTTTCTCACATCCATCAGAATCCACCAGCACAATAATATGTTATTGTTGCTCAGGTGATCAGTCAAAAGGAAATCCACAAAGGGATTTTTTACAGCCTCTCTCATCAGTAGCCTGTGTTTCACTGGCCTCTACTTTGACCTCTTCACCTCCTGAGTGACCATGCAGACCAGGCCAGTATCGCTGCCATGGCTGCACAGGCCTTTTGAAACGGATGGCTTCAGTCCAAAAGGGCGTAGCGGACCCTGCAGCTCAGTAGGTCAGAACTCAATAAATCACATTTGACTTGTGACCTAAGGTTCAGAGAGGAGAAAAAGAGAGATCAATGACCCTTTCCCAGTCAATGATGCTGTCCCTCAGCTTTCACTGTCCACCTTTGCTCTTAGGTACATTTTGTTTATGGTGTCTAATCTTGCCCAAGGAAGTGATGTTTCAAAGTAATCGATACATGATAGGAACCACTGATCATCTCATGGTCAAACTGTGTTGTCCTGACACTCATCATGCTCATCTTAGTGATAGATGTGTAAGATACCGGAGATGGATGTGGTGGAATTTAATACTCTTCTATAGGGGTTCTACAAGAACGTGCTGGGTACGAGTCACAGAGCAGGTCCCAGGCCAACCTAAAGTGCCTTGTGTGCGTTGGGATCTCTTACATCCAGATTCATAGTGTGTTTGCTCTCGGAAGACTGAGACATATCCTCTATTACTCACCACTGCATGCTGCAGCTGCAGATCCCAAGCCAAATAAATGGAGTTTTAACAGTATAGGACATGATGCTGAAGTTCCGGTTGCAGGCTAGTGTTAAACCCTAAATATGAGAGGCAGATTTTTCCTCTTGAGTTATTGCTCAGAATTAGAACAACCATTTTGACCATGTGCTATCTCTCATTTGGTGCTGCTTATCAGAATGTAAGGGCATTTCCACAATGTGAATGTACCTTACAAAATTCAACAGTTTACAGTTGTTTAGTACAGTGTAATCTGTGTAGTTTTACAGTTCACTAAAATTACATTAAGAATGACATTTTTGTCTTGATTTCAATCGTAAAAGGTTAATTTTGTTAAAGGCAGACATATAAACACACTCATGTAGACAGACACACGCACACACTGAGTGTGTTGTGGGGTTAGATGAGTTGAATAAATAGTTATGTTTTGATGTAATCCCTGTAAACCCTGCTACAGCCTCGGCGCTCTGTAGAGATGAGAGCTGTCACTCACTGCCTTAATCTTCCTCTCTCCTCTGCCACCGGCTGATCCCCTCCTGATGTAGCTAATTTCCTTTGTGTGTGGGTGTGTGTGTGGGTGTGCATGTGTGTCAGTGGAGGAGAGGGACATAAAGCAAGGCAGTATTTACAGAGAGTAAAAGTTATTCTACGTAATGTATTAAGCTATTACTATCTTATATAATAGGTGCCTGTATTTTGTGGCTGTTGTAAGAAAATCTTCATTTCATGGTCATTTCATAGGAGATTTTTTTTTCTAACTAATGGACCTTTTAATCATTTCTTTTGGTTTATTTATTATAAGATGTAAAGGGCAGGAATCATTTTCAAACCGTTAACGAAATAAATTACTAAATAATAAATTAACAAATAATAGACCAAAATGTTATGAAGTTTCCCTATTACAGTTTTTTTAAATGGCTCACGTCCCACAAATTTCTCAGGTTAATGTGTATTTTTATTATTTATGGTTATTATTTATGGCCTTTATGTAACAATGAAAAATAAAACAATCAAAGAAACAGTCCAGGCTTATAACTTCATTGGTGTGAATGTGGCTAAACTGTGGGAAACTGTAGAGTTGTATATATGTAAATGCATGGTTTTGTGACATGAACAAAATAATAAATGAATGTCTATATGAACATATTGACCAAGGAGTGAATGGTATGCTTTGACATAGTTGACAATGCTTATATACTACAGTGAACTTTTTTTTTTATCAAAACAAACTGTGAAGTGTTTAGATTTTGCATGATATGGACCCTTTAAGGGTAGAACAACCTCCTGACATCTGTTCATCACAACAGAGCTCTAGATCTGCCTGTATAGAAATGAGTTGTCTCTCACTTTGTACACTGAGGGCAGTCCAGTCTATACAGTCCTCACTAATGATTATTTGTTTCCCCACTTAAACAAAACATTAGACTGTTCACAAATACGGAATATAACATTCATGTTTACATGTTTTCGCAATTAATATTGACAACCGAGATTTTGATCACAGATGAAAATGCAGATACATACTGTGACACATACTTGTAATATTATTGTCTTGGTCTCTGCCTGATCTGCAAGTAGTTAAGAGGGACGAATAGGGGCCTCACCTTCAGTGAGCTAACTTTGATTCCACTGTGTGTACATGTGTGGACTGCCAAGGGTTAATGCACATGTTCTGAAACAGCAGATTGACACTGGCCCCTTGGGAAGATAAAAAAAAAAAAATGGCTCCACGGCCTCAGAAAATACTAGCATCGTGTGTTTTTATTTACAGAAACTTTCTTTGAACTTAAACAGCACATGCTGTGAACATCCCACCAAAGCACCCCGAGGCACTTTAGTTTTAATTAACAAAGCTAAACACAGAGGGAATTATAAAGCAATAGTCGTATCACCACCAGCAGGATTTAATGTGCTATGATAGATCCATTAGTAGCATGTTCAAATGAAAACGCATGTTAAAGGTGTGTGTTTTTTATTGACGTTAAATAGTATACAATGTCATTAGTATGACCCTTCTTAAATATTCAACTCTTGTGCTAATTATGCGGGGTTGATAAACCTCGTTGTTTAGAGTGGAGCGTGCACGCCTGCTGGCAGGCCCAATCAAGAACATAGGGCCTAATAATCAGACAAGCTAATGCTATTATACCTCCCACACTCTCCCTCATTAACCTACCTTTAGGAATGAGAGATGCCAAACAATACGGGGCAAAAACATCAGGAAAAAAAAGAAAGAAACTACTCAATTTGGCTTCTGCTAATGAAGCACAAGCATACAACCATTAGCTGTAATTGTTTGACCCATTGGTTGTTTTAAAATTAGCATTTCAAAACAGAGGAAAAGAAAAGAAATGGATTCATCTGGAAAACTTGTGCAGAGCTTGAAGCGCCACATGGGGTTGGGTACATGTGCTTCATGGAACTGGGCAAGAATAAATTAAATGTGTTTTACATCCTTTTTAAAAGTTACATCTTATTTGCATGAATAAGCAGGAATGTTAAAAATTAAAGTCAAAGTAACTAACAAAACTGTGCTGTTATCAGTATACTTTTTGGACTAACATGTATTCTCATATGTGTATATAGACACATGCCTAGAGTAGAGAATATTTTTTACATGGCAGAATCCTCAAGTGTGCCAAGTATGGACAGTTTAGCTCCCAGTGTCCTCGACTGTAATCGGTATCCTGTTTTCCTGCTTTATACACTGTTTGAGAGAAAATAAGGAGGACCAAATTAAAATAATAAATATATGTAATATATTGTTGGTAATGAATGTAACGTTCCAATTCAATTAACATTAACTATAAATTGTTCTGAAAATGGTATACATAATTGTACATTCTACAGTTTTCATTAGAATATAAAAACAGATACTGTTTCAGCTTCAGCTCTTCAAGCTGGCTGAACAAGAACATATGCAACACAGTTTTCCTTTTTCTACTGAAGACTACACTTCAATTAATTATGTGATTAATCATTCAGTGTGTCTACTTTCTCCAAATTACTCCCACTGGATCCTTTTTTGCTAGGAAAAAAGTGGAGCAAAGTTAAAACCGCAGAACAGTCGTCTGCCCAGACGTTTGGGTTGAAATGTAAATCATTTGCATTTAAGTGCAATAAATGCACACAGCTGGAAGTGGTTGCATGTACCGATCCAATGAACACATTGTTTCACATTTTACTTCACTCCTGGCATGGGTCTTCCCTTGACTCATGTTAAAAGCCTTTCTCACTTCTGTTACTAAATTTATCGACTGCTGTATACCTGGAAATTTATTAGTTGAAAAATTGATCATTTATATATCTTTTTATTTTTTAATGCAGTGGAAAGTATGCTGTTTACTGGACTAGGTCGAACCAGCTCTAAGGCTGAGATTTATGCCTAGTTGGCATGGAGCCAAGCTGAGTGTTAATGTGAGTGGTGTGGAGAGGGAATACAGCTGGCAGGCACTCTTTATTGCGATTGAAACAAACTCTTCCATTGGCTGTTCAGTAGCACTGTATTGTACCTGCAGCTGATAACAGGTTCTAATCAGAAGAGCGTTTATCTATCATATACCATAGCATGTTTTAAGAATCTGTTTGCTAGTGTTTAGTCACAACAGGATATACATATATATATAGTTTTCCTAGAGTAAACAAACTGTTAAAAATTACAATATTTTACTTATTTTAATGTCTAAATGCTATTGATTACTTTGTGTACACACACACACGTGCTCTAATTTGCACCCACAGCTGTATGTTGTAAAACATGAAAAGAGACAAACATAACTGCTTCTGGTTGCATTGTAATTGCAAAATATCCAGTAGCTGTTCATGTACTGGTACGGTATTTTACTGTACACCGTTTTTTAAAAACAGCATTGAATGTGACACTACTGGGTGATCTATTTATCTGGAACACAAAATATCAACACATGTCAAATTAATTCAAATGTATCTTTGGATAGAAGAAAAATAATAAAGAAACCTCATAAAATGGTACTTCACTTTACTACTCTCTGCTGTAACAATGCAAATGTACCACTAATAAAGGTTTATCTTATCTCATCTTTAATTTAGCAGTGGAACTACAAGACTAATGTATGCTATTGTCTAAAAGTTACCCAAATCATTTAAATAAATATACCATGTCGATACGTCTGTGTCTTCTTAATGAAGAGCTAGATGTGTTTTGAACTAGTTGGGAGAAGTTTGATGGGTATATTGACAGAGAAGATTTGGGTGACTGGCTTCTAATGTCTGTCAGAAACCTTACCTTTGTTCCTCCAAAGGTTGGACAAAATATGACACATAAAAGAAAGAAAAGAAACAATCAAAATGTCTTTAATCAATTTGACTATAGGACCGGCAGCATAAGTACAATAGCATAAAACCAGAAATGGCAATGATGATACTGTATTTCAGTGAAAGAAATTCTACAGGCAAGAAATTCAACAACACAGTATTTTGACTGAATGCTGGTTAACCAGCATTGCCCTCCTTTTCTACAGTTAAATCTAAACAACCGAAGACATGTGCATCATCACAAAGAAAAAACACAACACTTCTTGACAGTTATTTAGGCTAAATATAGGACAGTTCTTTTTATCGAGCCACATTGCCCTGCACGTAATAAATAATTTCACAATTCACTCTCAAATAGACCTTACTGTCTATCAGAGCTAACCTCTCCACTCAGCCTCATTAGCAGGAAAAACACTCCCCTAAACCAGTAAAAAATCCCACAAAAACGATGCCTCTGATAAGTACAATGTTTACTCTTAGCAACAAGTAAGGCTGAAATTTCACACCTATCTCTAAGGTAAATAGACAGAGGCTTCCAGCGCTCAGGCTGTGAGTGTGAATGTGCAGGTAAACAGGTTGACACTGTGAGCACAGCTGAGAGTGCTTAAGTCTGCTCTCGCTCTCTGCACAGGCTCGCTATTGTTCGCCAGTCGATGCCTGTGGCTGTTTTCCTCATGAAAATTAAACCTCATTTCACTACATGAGGCACCAGCTAGCGCACCAGCAAACAAGCCTCCCCTCCGATGCCCCCCTGCCTCCCACGACCTGCTCTGTCCCTTCACGTGTATGGCTTTTTGCATTATTCTCAGTGCTTAAGCACTTCTCTTTGAAATCCTCCTACTCAACATCACTTCACAAAATTATTGCTGATCTGAAGTTTATCTGCAGCTCTGGAAAAAAAAATAAGATGCCTCTCCAAAAATGTTCAGTTTCTCAGGTTTTATATTTTATAGGTGCAAGTATTGAACTGAAAAGCTCTACCTTAGTTTTTTATGAAGTGCTGACAATATTTCCCCTATTTTCCAAGTAAAAATATTTTTCTTTTAATCATAATTGTAAAGGAAATAAGGAAACAATACACCAAAATAAGAAAAATGATGCAGTGTTTACAGAACTTGAATAATTCAAAGAAAACTAATTCTTAAACAAAATGTCAGTAATTACCTTTGTCATACTTCTAGTAGTGTTTAGGCATCCAACTGGTCACATCGCGAGAGGAGAGTGTTGATTACAGCTGTGTGTGTTTTTTTTTAATACGTTTCCTCATTGAATAAGATTTGATTCAGATTACCTCTTCAGTACCTCATAAAACAGAAGGTGCTTGTGTAGGAATTTAACAGGCACTGCCATGGAATGGTTGTCATACTCATAGAAATGCTGATTTAAAAATAAATTGCAGCGCTCTCTAATTTTTTTCCAGAGGCATATTTAGAAGAAACAAAATGAACTAGAAATATGGACAGACACTTTATAAACTATTGAGTCTTTTGAATCGCAGGTGATAAATAAAGCAGTCCAGTTTAATGTGCATTATATTACACACTCACTGAACACTGAACAAATACAGAAACTAGTAAGTCAGTACCATATTTACGTTCATGAGCAGGACACATTTTATTATGGTTTGATTTTGATTAAAATTGTGTGTACAATCCTACTGTGCAGAAAGAACAAAATATGTATATATATTATGAATTAATGGTTTTTTTTGGTTAATTTTTTTTGCCGTGTTTCTGTATGGCAGTAAATATGAATCGGAAATTATATTACTGAACAAAGATAATAACTCTTGACTTCTAAGGGTCAAAATAATTGGTCAAATGACCTGTTGCTGTAGGCATGGAAGACACCCTTCCACTAATGTTCTAGCCAAACATGGAGGTCAACAAATTGGATGAGCAGACTTGAAGCAGTTCATCATAGTTAGTGACTTGAGACAAGTTGCTATGGCATTACTAAACTCAATGTCAATGAAAGCTCACCACAGGAGATCAAAAACTCCATCTCCATTCTTTTGTGTCTGTAGGTAAACATGATTCCAGGACAACTACCTGCAGCAGAGGCTGTGGATGTAGGGCAATGGAGAGGCTGTGCACCAAATAATTGTGCTTATTAATACATTTAATTGATTCAGAAGTATTAGAAGTATGTCACATCGACACAATTGCTGTCTTTCAGTCATGTTGTTTGCAACTGACAGACACTTTTGACTTGTGTAAATTCAATGCATCATTTTTCAGTGTGGATGGATATCATTGTGGTGTAACAGTCATAACTGCACAGAATTATTGGCCCTGATAGTAGTCGTAGAAACTACTCTTATGTCTTGTACTTGTTTAAAGGACAGTGTTGTTGATTGGCAGCTGTGTGCCAGACTGGCATCTCACCCACTCAGCCACATACCACCATCTGTCCGCTCTGGCATTTCCGAGTGCTTCTTCTATCATCCTTCCATCCCTCTCTTCTTCCTCATCTGTCTCTTCAGTCCTCCTCTTTAACAAATGTCAATTGAAACAAGTAGACAGATGATACCGAAGACACTGCTACCCCCGCCATTTCACACACACACACACACACACACACACACACACACACACACACACACACACACACACACACACACACACACACTCATCCAACGGCTCGCTGCACCCCAGCCCACCTCAGCCCAACAGCAAACACATGTCTGGCTAATCAGCTTAGTGTTTAGGGCTGACACTCTCTCTCTCTGTCTAAGCCGGCCCCTTCACTGTCCCTACAGCACCCCCCAATATCCACCTACCCACCCAACCAAGCCACAGACACACACACACATACATGCACACAAACTCCCTGCAACACTTTGGTTCAGGATTAATATCTAATTATGTCAGGTCACTCGTCCAGATGGACCCTCGCTCGTCCCTTTGTGTCCCATTCACCTCTCACGCGAGCCCTCTGACCTCCCATGTCGCCGTGGCAACGTGTCTTGGTGTCCCTCCTTGGGCATGCTGGTGGGGATGAGCCTCACAGGACCCTCTTGCTTAGGGAAGAGCTCTGAAGCCCCCAGTAGTTGGTATTCTGGGCCCATCACACGCCTGGTTAAGCCCCATGAATAGATGGATCTGTGAAGGAGGGTGGCCATGGCCATGGCTCTCTGTGTCTGGTGCCAGACAGATGGTTCAGAACACAGAAAACAAGCATTCGTTTGAAGAGCATCAATGCCCATAATGTGCTCTTTTTTCTCTCATTAATGTTAGAGAACATAATAGTAGAGAATTAGGCGATCGCAGTGTGAAAGGAATACGTCTGTGAGAATTTGCACACTGACATGAAAAGGCAGCACCCCCTCTGCTGCTGCTGCTGCTGTGGCGGCTTCATAGACACATGGACACACACATACACTTAACAGATCAGTTAAAAGATATATGCGTACCGCATATATACTGCTTTATATGCGTAAAGCATTTAATATTTATGCAGTAACTTGATTGCAGAACGATTACACAATCAATGCCAATTGTGTGATTCTAATTGTATAAAACATCTACTCTCTTCTGTACGCTCCAATAAGATCCAGTAATTCAGTAAGAGCTCATGTTTACTTTGGCAACCTTATCAAAGCAATGTAATGGTGTAAGCAGGCGTCTAATTGGCTCAAGTATCAATGAACTGAAAATATTCAGTCTGAGTAAACCAAAATGCGAATAATTAAATCACATCTTGAGTTAGATCTAAAATCTAGTTCAAATGTTTCAGGAAGGAAAAACAGAAGGTTAACAACAGTAAAAACGTTTAAAAAAAGTTTCAGTGAAAATGATCCTTAATCATTTCACATCATAAATGAATAAATAAACGCAACTAGACTACAACCAGCTTTAATTTTCTTAAAAATCTCTTATATCAACAAACACATTTGTGTTGCATATGGATTGAATTTCAAAAATATTATTTCTTTATTTTGAAGCAAAATGTTAGCATCTGCAAACAATGACTACATTTTTTTATATAAATATCATCATTTTGAAATATTTTACATTGTTATCCTAAAACTAAGAAATGCTTGTTGCTTTTTTATGTTTGTTTATTCTTTTTCTAATTATAATATGCTGAGATTATATTAGATTTAAGCACTTTTTGTAGCAGTACTGTATATATGCAACTGTACAGAAGGAAGAAACCATTTTAAAAACATGTTGGCAAAACAAAAACATGTAAGTAAAAATAGCATATGTCTTAAATGTATTTTAGAATGAAAGGGAAAATTTAACTTTAGGTTGTTTATGTAAATAGGTACTGATCCTGGCTGGTATCCATCCAAGAGGCCTTTTGAAAATGTATTTGCTTTAGTAGAGGCAGACTGTTTCAGCTGGAAGATCGAAGAATATCTTTAAAATTCGGCCGTACTTTCAGAGCTGCCAACTATCAGCATCATGGCATGACAAACACCACAGCGCTCCACTGAATTCAGTCATCACTGTCAGTGTCATGACAAAAACAGCAGATATTTTGAGATCACTAAATTTAAGAGGAAGGCAGTCGTTGCTTTTGTGGGATGTGTAATGATTCTTCAGAAAAAAAATGGTCTAGGTCTATCAGTGTGCTACACACAATACAGCAAACAGTCTTAGTTTCTAGATCCATTCAGCAAATAAATCTACAGCAGAATGCAAATTCAGAGCAAGGGACTAATAACTGAGTGGCTATAACTGTCCCTGGCATTATTGAAACCAGTTTATTTGAAACACTGAATTGAAAAACCATACATGTGTAGCCTAAATGAAGTTTTGCAATGCAACATTCTTGCAGAATGACCTGTTAAATGTATCAACCAATAGAAGCCTGAAGAAGCATTGGAAACAGTCATTGTGGTTTAGATTTTCTCCAGCTCTGCATCACATGAGTTTCCAAATGTTAAAGCACAGAAGCACAAAGCGGATCGGGAGGGTTGCAAGGGGGGATGCTGATTTCTAAACCATCAAGCATTATGTAGGCCTACAGCTTCGTGGACATGCCAAGGTTAAAATTTCCATTGCTAATATGAACTTTGCATAAGTGCTTATAATGGTAGCATCCCGTCTGCCTGGTTATTGTTTTTCCACTAAAGTAAAGCAAAGCCCTGAAAATTCCTGGGCAAATATAAACTTTGCTTAAGTTCTTATATGGCTGTTTTCTTTCTCCCCCATATGGCAGCCAAAGGCACAAGGCCCAGAGAGAATACAAAGCAGCTCAGCTAAGCCAATCTCCACCCCCACACAAAAGACAGCTCTTCAAAGGAGCAAAGTCCCTTCAAACAGTTAACAGGAGTGCTGAAGTTCTAAAACGTGACCGTGTTTGAGAATGCTTTGCTTCACTAAAGGCCTAAGAGCTCAATCACTTTCTCTTAGCACTGAATCTAGCTTAATCAAATTGGTGAAAACTGGAAAGATCAAATCCACAATAAGTTTGGTGCTTTTACTTTTTTTTGTTTATTAAAGGTGAGGGATGCTGAGGTAACAATGTTCACCAGCCATACCCCCAGCATCTCCTAAAACCTGGCTTAAATTGATCGAAAAAATATAGTCTGTAATTATACATTAAGCTTGTATACTTGTATAGGTAATGAGCTTTTATCTTTACCGAACCTAAGAGATCACAGTGATTATATTAAATTACCAAAAGCCTCCACAGCTCATTTTAATGAAATGTTGGACAACATATAATTGAATAAAGCAGCAGGAGTCACTCTGTTAAACTTACTTGCTGCATATAAATTGCAGCAAGTAAGTATAAGCTACATATAAATTAAGCATCTAAGTAACCATAAGTGTTACCAATCGACTTATAAATACAGCAACATTAATTTTTAAAATGTTGTAATTTTAAAGAAGGAAACAGCAGAAAGTGTTTTAAAGAAATATTTCTTTAAATATTAAAAAAATCCAGATTTTCCTGAATAATCTTAACAATATTGACATGCTAAGTAATAATGAAACTACGAATGTCAAATATCAAAATCCGACTCCTTTCTATTTTATATATATTCATAAATATGTTATATAAATCAAAAGATGTTTTTCTAATGTGCCTCAGGTTCATATCTATTTTTTTCATCATCAATAATGAATAAATAAATATCAATTATGTGAATTAAATCATTTAAGCTACTTTTTTTTCCACAATATCAATAACACAAACACATGGGAATCCTGGTGATGCTTGGAAAAGAGTTATTGAGCTGCTGATGGAAAGGACATATAGAAAGCTAATACGCAAAAATAGAATTATAAGCAGAACTGATGTTTTTGGTCCTATTTGACTTTGGGATAATTTTTTTTTGGGATCTGTATTATTCTCTTCTAGATGTAATCGAGATTTAAAAAGCAAACAATATATTTATTTCTGTGTATGTCCACCCATGCTTGGCACAGTCATTTGTCATTCAGTTTAACTGACAACATCCACACACATCCACACACAGACACACACAGACACACACAGACACACACAGACACACACACACACACACACACACACACACACAAACACACACAAACACACACACACAGAAACATCTTTCTCAAAATCTCTCAGTCTCTTCTTCACATTCAGAACCATCAAGTCTAGAACACCTACATTCATTACATGTGTCTTTACAATTAAATTAACACTAAAATGTACATTCTTTTGCTTGTTTGCATGTTTTTAATACCCAGATGTATGCATGTTTAAATAAACTGCATCACATTTACATCTCAATTAATTATTTTCTTTTATTTCAGTACAAAACATTTGTAGCAATATCAGTTTACATAGAAACTACCACCTGGTGTTTTTTTATTTATATTATATTTGATTTATCATCCAGTGTTATGTAGCCTTAATGTAATTTATTATTGAGTCTAAAATATGGACCATGTTAAAAAGTTTCTGCTTAAGACAAAACCATTCATTCATTCATTCATTCATTCATTCATTATCCACACTGCTATCCTTAACCAGATTAGGAGGGTTTCCTGGAGCCTACCCCAGTGGTCCTAGGGTGAAAGGCCAAAAAAACCCGGGACAGGTCGCCAGTCTATCACAGGACACAGGACCGCTTCCATAATTGAGTGTGTGTGTATAAGATAATTTCAAGCAGAATTCAAACAGCAGCAACAGTATTGCTGTCATGTGCAGACATTAAGCAGTGAGTGTTGATTGTTCTGTCTACAGTATAACAGTGAGGGTGAGATGACGATGCGTCTCTCTCCCTCAGAGAGAGTGGTAATTACCCTGTTAATATATTAGTGCACCGCATCGATTACCTGGATAATCCGATCACAGGCATGCCATTGATCCTTCATTGAGCGTGCCAACAATAAGCACTTTCAGCAGAGCACCGCTCAATAGTGCTCACACAATAGGCTCTCTCACAGCTAATTGGCTAAAATAAGCCAAACATTTTGCTTTCTCTAGCTGGGCTTGGATCAATGGTGAGCATGGGCGCTGCATTCAGATGACTTTCTTAACCATCCAGGGCACCTCCTTTCTCACTGTCTCCCCCCCTCATCACTCTCCCACCTTCTCTCTCTCTCTCTCTCTCATCTTACTCATCTCACCCCCTTTGTCTCACTCTCCGTTTTTTTTTTCTTTTTTAAGTTTAATTATTTTTAAACTTCATATTTCCACCCAATCTTTCTCTTCCAACCCCACACCCCAGCCTCCTTCCCCACCCTCCTTCCCCACCCTACTTCTCGTTCTCTGAGAGGTCCATGTGATCTGCAGCTGGCAGCTGGAGTGGCTGGAACAGCTGAGAGCCATAAATCAGATGCAGGCAGAATTCCATATGTGGCGTTGGCATGCGCTCTGTCAGCCATGAAATAAAGACGTAGCGGAATAGAGGGTCAGAGGTGCCAGGGCCACACCAGCCCCTTCCCCCAGAGACACACACACTGGTCACCTCAGCTTTCAGCAGCCCAGTCAGCTCCACTTCTCCACCCTGGTGCCCTGGTCATCACAGGTAGCCAGACCAGACTTCCAAGTCCTGAGGTTGAGTTTGTGTACTTTTTGCCACCATGCAATAATTCACAGCAGTTACAGGTAGTCCTGTAGTTTCCCCTGTGCTAGTAGATCCTAGGCTGGTCACCCTCCCCATGTGATGGCAACCTGACACTAAGGCACAGTGTCTGTAATGATGTCAAACATGCTTTACTTTTGCTCTGATATCAACTGCCTGTAGAGTGAACTGTGAAGAATCATCAGAGGAGGCCAGTTAACTAAATCTGTCTGTCTGTCTGTCTGTCTGTCTGTCTGTCTGTCTGTCTGTCTGTCTGTCTGTCTGTCAGTCAGTCATCCGGAAGTTGTTTCATAACAGAGCTACACCATGCTATCCTGCACCGTTTTATGTGCTCTACCATGCACAATAGATGCCATAAGGAGATCATAGCATTTAGTGTCTGGATTGAATCATGCTTGCTTGCTCACTAGAGTCTGTTTACAGTGCTAATTTTGTAGCATTCAACAACTTCCTGTGTACATTTAATTCATGTTTTTCTCTGTTTGTGCATGCAGGAGATAAAGTTAATTAAGTGCTGATTAGAGGTGTAAATGAAAAGTCATAATAGATAAAACATTTTCCAACTTTAAGACTAAGCAGTTATCATTACTATTGCAGGCTTGCTTCCATGTGTTCTGTGAGATAATTAAGTGATCCACAGCACAGTTATCACAGATAATTAAATAAACAACAACACAAGATATTCCATCTCTTTTCCTTCGAAAGATCTCAACCCCAGCTTTTCCATCATTTTGTCTTTCTGCAAAGGTTTTAGTTCAAGGAGTCTAAAGATTGAGCAGTTGGCCAAGTACAAACAAAGGTCAGGGGCTGAGGGACAGATACAAAGGTCAGATACAAAATTGTGTTTACCTGTTTTTATTTTCTTTAAATGCCTCATTTGTCAAATTGGTTCATTATTTGCACACAATCATTTCCCATAACACGTTAACATATGCTTTCTCTGTTAACCAAGTTGCATGTTTGTTTTTTATGTGTCATAATTTATTTCACACTATATTTTCCAGCCTCTCTTTATCCCTTAGAATTAAACTGTCTTCCTGCATTGCATATATGACTGTAATGTGCTACATTTAAATAGTATCCTGGAGTAAAACACTATTAAGAACTACACTGGGAGAAGCTAAGCTTCTCTTGGTCTTGGTCAAATATGCTAACAATTACAAAAACAAATAATTCTAGCTTAGTTTCCATGTACAGACTGTGTGGACTGGTGAGTAAATAGACTGTTTCTGGTCTTCACACTTTACATACTAGAGTAAACTTTCCTTTCAAATAGTGAGAAGTTGTTGGTTTTCCACTATATGGGCCCATTCACATTGAGCTCTCTCTCTTTCTGTCTCTTTCTCTCTCGTGCGCTCTATCTCTCTTTCCCTTACTGTCTTACCTGCTCACTCTCTCTTTGTTTTTCTCTCCCTTTCACTCTCTCTTTGATTTTCTGTCTCTATCACGTTCTCTTTGGTTTTTCTCTTTAGCTGGCACATGCTCACACACATAAATACACAAATACTCAACCAACCTCACACACACACACACACACACACACACACACACACACACACACACACACACACACACACACACACACACAC
>JBBJLR010000007.1:12231098-12251702 GCA_037577145.1 Brachypetersius gabonensis
GAAAAACAAGTTCCCAGAGCATGGGGGCGGAGCCATTATAGCAGCTGCAGAGCATGTGGGCGGAGCCAGTATTAAAGACACATTTGGTGTAATGGTCAGGCGTCTTATATGAACAAAAGTAATGGGACCGCCGCACGTGTCGGCTGGTTTTCGCGGGGGTCAGATGTCCCATTACTTTTTTCCACATTAAACAGCTCAGCGCTGCTGTTCAGGGGCAGGCTGGCAATATGTGCGTTCGGAAAAAAAGGCCCAAGATGCGAAAACCCAACCTGGTAAAGCCAGTCCGCCGCTGCTCGCGTTATTGCGGTGAAAGCACCGACTTTCAAAATAAAAGGATTTTAAAACCTGCGTTAACGCGCGATAAAATAATTGTCGGCGTTAAGTAAATAATGCGTAAATAATATATATATATATATATATATATGGAGCATGTTTCCTGTATGGACAGAACTGTATTGTAAGGGGTCATTTGTAGATTGAGTATATGCATACCTGTGGCTGGGTTGTACCAGTGTAGATTAATCTCACCATCCCAGTCAAAAAAATTTTCACCTTCTTCTATTTCCACCTAACCATCTAGCTAATGGTGTTATGTTGATATGAAACAAACACTTCTGTACAACTATGAAAGACATGCACTCTGTCTGTTCATTTACAACAGTGAAGAGGAATCAATCAGAAACAAGACTCCTTCAGAGCCAGGTCAGGGCATCTCTGGAGGTGGTGACCAGTTCAGGCAGCAGAAAGGACCGATCGATGCACCTGGAATGAGGTCTGGATTGGGTGGGTTGGCATTGGATTGGATTGAAGGGGTAGGTGGAAGAAAGCCAGGAGGATGTATGATGTCTCTATCCTCTTTGGGAGGCTGTCTGATGTGTGACAGTGTGACAGTGTGGGAGTTGTTGGCAGAATTGCAGTGGAGCCCCGCAACACCGCCCCCCCTCCCGTATCAATATCATATGCAGAGGAGCTGGGGTGGAGGGGTAGAGTGCGGGAGATTGATAACTGTTAGACCACATGCAGGGCCGACTGTGGAATGCTCCTGCAATCTACACCCCAAAGATACATAGCCACCCAGTTACTTATTACAGAGATCTGGCTACTAAATCACTCTCTTCTCAGTTAAGCCTAGCACAAAGATATTCTCAACACTTTAACTTATTCATGAGCTAATCACAAGAACACAGACACTCGTTCTGCTAACAGAAAACAGCTAAAGGCTTTGACTCAAATAATGACCATAAATGGAATTCTAACTATTAAAAACACCCAAACACATAACCACCCACATACACACTGATGTATCATATTGATACTGCTATCACAGTGATACTGTCATATATGGATATTTAAATCTATATGATATTTCTTTTTTATACTTTAGGGAACTTAAAACTGTTTAGAGAAAGCTGTGTCCAGGGACTATGACCACTCTCTTAAAGATTCAACTTAGACGTCAGTACATTAATAACCATGCATGCCAGTTGGTCTTATTCTGTCAAAAAGGGCATCAATGATTCCACGAGAGGATGAAGTGCAACTGTCCTTCTGGTCACAAAATATAAAGCACATCAGGAATATGAAACTTCTCCCCCACTCCACCTACAAATATATATTTCTCGTTCACTGACAAAACAAAACCTCTGCTTCCACCCACAAAACAAAATAAACGCAAACAAAACAAACCCCCTGCCCTCTCATTTGCATTGGGTCGTCAGGACAGGCTCTAGGATTTAACAGAATATATCAGATATTTCACAAAAACACTGCAGTAGGAGATGCAAAAGGAAATCCAAAATAGTCTGCACATATCAAGGCTTGTGGCTTGAGTGGCAACTGTGTCTATACATTTGACACTGAAGTATTTATAATCTGTCACCACTCCATGGATCATAAACAATTTACCAGTTCACTAAAAACATTAATCCTGGTTGTAAATACATATCATGCTGCATTCCACACTCATGCCTCAGGAATATGTGTCTACGTAGATACATTTATTATTAAGCTTTGCCTGTGTACATGTGTTCCCCCAAAGCGGTAATGCATCTGCATGTGCAATATATGTTCGTGACGGACATGTATCTACAGACTTGGAACCGGCTCCTGTCTCGTCAGTCCTCCCAGCAATGCAGACATCCTGTCTAGAATGGAGTGTGTCAGAGGCAGGAGGGGTCAATGACCTTTTTAGCACCTTACGACCTTCTCAACAAAAGTCACTTTTCTCAGAGTGCATGCAGGGGAAAAAACCTGATCAGCCGTACAACCTCCTTCCATTAAAGCAGTATATTAAAGTTGCACTGCATTATACTACAGTTAGTGCAAACCTTGTAATGTGATTGACTGAGAGCCATTCTATAAGTGTAGTTTCTTCTGATGAGTGCCTTTGAGTGTCTTTATGTGTTTATCCATCTTACTCACCTTTAACACAGCAATAATGACCAGTCACTAAGAATTGTAACAGTCACAAAAATTTTTTCTAAGAAGCATGCTAAGAAAACCCAGAACCCGCTGAGAAGAACAGCAAAAGAAATGAGTTCTTCAAAAACAAAAATGCTTATGGCTTATGCCTTATGGCTACAACAGATCACAGATTAGTTCTCTTTAGGCTGCCCTAGGGCTTTAAACAACACTATAGACTGGGCTCAAATAGGTTACCTCAGTTATCAGAAAGGTTCAGCCCCTGCCAGAAACACCACAAACACCTAAAATGGGATTAACAGTTACACCAGTCTCAAACAAACCTAAATACTTTACCCTGCCATGAAACCGTATTGTTAATGTTGTACTGTTAATGTCATTAATCAGTGCTAATTTCACAATATAGTGCTCCTTCTTATGCATTATTTTCTAAATATAGCTACCATACATTTTTATAAAATTATGTATTTTATATGTGTATTTATTTATTTATTTTGTATTATATTTTTAACATGTTCTGATAACATGTAAAAAAAAAAGTGGCTCTTGTCTTTTACCAGGAAATCTTTTAGCATCTAGTCATCAGCTTCTATTCACCAGGTGACCTCCTGTGTTTAGCCCCTTTACTGAATTTAGATTTTTCAGCTCAACTATAAAAAGATCAAAGCGATATAACACGTGATAACGTACAGTGTGCATTTTTTGTAAGTTGCTTGAAGTTTACAGTCCATTCCTAATTTAATGTTAATCATGCGCCTTTAGGTACTTCTGCAGCTTCCTCTGACCATTATATTTGATTATTATTTCCAAAACAAGTGATGTCACTGAGAGGTCATGGATTGCACCAACTTTATGTGCCATGGTAATAAGCACCTAACATATACATCTGCATGAAAGTAATACTATGAGCTGGAAACCATGTGGAACACTTCGACTGTATCAGTGACTGTCAGGAGCCTAAAAGTAGGTTGGATTTCTGGTGGCCTCTCTTGTATCCATCATTATTCTATGCTTGCAGCTGAGGCCTATACAAATGCAATAGGAATCATCCCAGGGAAGACCAGAAAGGGAACTTCAGTCTTTATTTACCTTGACAAGACAGAAGTAAACACCTATCCCTAGACCCATTGTAGTCTCCATGTGGTACTTTTGCTTGGACGTGCACTGGGTTCTGCACTCTTGTTAGCAAAGTAAGCTACAGAAGTAAAAGTGAAGTAACACTGTTTGCGCAGGTGGAAGCTTCTACCATCACTGGAGACGTAAATCTGCCAGTGTAGGGCTCATCTGTATACTCAACTCACAGGGCCAGTTAAGCACCATTGCCATTACCTGACCTCCATCCCAAGCATTTGTGCTCATTTACATCTAACATTCAGTCATAGGAAAAAATACACCTCTTACTAAGTCAGTCCTATGTTTTGTCTTTTTCTTGGAAATCTGTTTAAAATGTAGTTTACACTCAGCAAGGTTTCTGGAATTATGTGACTGTATAGAGTAGAACCGGTTAAGTTCTGTCTTAATGTATCTCCAAGACATGTTTAGCATGCTCATGTCACAAAACCTGTGTTCTATAAATGTTCTATAATGCTCATTTTTTTCCATTACTTAAACTGCACAAGAATGCCTGTTTGTGCATATAAATGGAACAACCTTTTCCATTTATATCCACAAACAGAAATTTAGCCCACCTATTCATGTTGGAGTTATAAAAATAATTTTAGCCTTGGTTGCTTTTTATACACAAGGAATTTACGTACCATACTTAAAGACAGTAACAAAACCAACATGCTTAATTTTAAAGGGATAAAGAGGTTGGAAATTGTAATATAATTGTTTTAATTAATTATGACTTTGCTGGACAGATTTTAAAAAGGGAATGCAGAATACCTGAAAATGTAGGGTATGAGCCCTTTAAGGCAGTCTGTTTATCACATCCCTCTGGATCAGAAAGCAAAGTTTATTCTGTCAATTTCATTGCTATTTATTCACACATTTGCTGCTGTGAGTGACTGAGCGATGCTGGAAGTGGAAACACCCTGTGGTGCGAGTGACCTTAGGTTATGCAGTCAATAAACCCCCACACTCGGAGCAAGCCGTAAAACCCATTTACACACTTCCTGCTCGCACTAATGTCTAACTTTACATATTAACATCCAATAACAGGCACTTAAGCAGGCTTATTTTTGACCATTCCGATGCTGATATGTTTTAGGACGTGTTGGTCACTGAGGTTAAAGCATCTTTACTGCCAGAGTTTCATGGCTGTACATGACAAAATATTGAGGTCATTTTGGGGACCGCCTGAGGTGCTCACCACAGAACATAATAGGTGCCTTTGGCTTACTCTTTGTGCAATGAGCCAAGGTATTCACCCATTTGTAAGTGTGTGTATGCGAGTATCTATCCATGTACACACAGCTGGTTACAAGGTGTGTAGAGGGCAGCCGTTGGGAGCAGCTAGAGTAAACAAGGCCGGTGTGGGGCAACTCACCTCCCCTGTCTTACCTTTCTCGTCCAGCGCTAACAAAGCAAGACAAGCAGATGGTCCCACATCTGGAAGGGCTCTGCTAAGAACCTTAATTGACTTGCAGCAAGCCTGTTTGTCTTATTCAAGAGGCTGCACCATTACTTTACATCGTACACACACTGCAGAGAGACAATGGGTAACAAAGAGCGTGGTGGGAAAAAAAAAAAGCCTGTTCCATGTATCCAGACAGGGCATGTGTACAGAGGCACACTCAGTTTCTACTGATAACTACACATTCTTTTGATAGAGACAAATAATACAACCCTAGAATGGACTCTGATAAAGACACAGCAGTAGAGATGTCACTTTCCCTATCATGAGAATTTCAAATAAAGGAAAATGAGATTGACTTGCATGCAAATGTTTTAGTGCTAAACATTTCTCAATGCAATGGGTCTCAATGCAATCAATGCAGATATGGTTCAGTGGTGTATTTCTATAGTAAATGGACACTACGGTATATTCCTAAAGATTTGAACAAACAACAATTTTTTTAATTTATATTATTCAGCATGGAACATGACAACAGTAAAGTGCATCTATCACAACACAGGAAAAACAATTTAGTGCAATACATAAAATACATACATCTATGCATAAAAACAAATGCTGCAATATAAAATTCTTAAAAATGTAAAAATAAGACAGACAGCAGCAAAACTGGTTTTAATGTTACCACACACACACACACACACATACATTATTTAGCTAAATTAAATCCATTTAATTGATCACATTTAGATAAAATGTACAGTAAAAGGGTTCTTTGCATTATCAAATAGTTCTTCCTTTGATAAAAAACCTGTTGGAACCTGTTCTACAAGAACCCTTTAATTTTTTTTCTATTTTTACACACCATAAACAATTTTAGTACTATATAGAAAAAAATCTGTTAACGGTGTAGAGCACTTAAGATGTCCTCATTTTTTATTTTATGAAATTAAATAATTGTAGCAATTAAATTAAACTGTAGAGACAGTCCAGATGTGATTAGTTTGGGAAATGCAGTTCATTGGTTGATGTTTTTTATATAATTGTTGCATTTACGAAGGTGAAAAGGTAACAAATCAAGTCCTTTTTTTAGCAGACGAAATCAAAATGATAGCATTGAAAGTGAGCTGGGAGGCTACAGTCTCTAATGGACGAGTGGAAAAAAGTAAAGTGTGCCTCTCGTTTGGAAATCCACTTGCTGTCAACGTTAAAATGTAAACCACAAAGGCCTCTGTGGTGGCCAGTGAAAAAAAGCCCTTAATGTGATGCAATCTCTGTAGAGCTAATCTCTAACCATAATCAAAGCGAGGCATGGGGAGGGGGAGAGAGGAAAAAAAAGACTAAGAGCTTTGAACAAGGAGCGCCAAATGGTGTGTGCAATTAATCTCAGATCCTCCAACACAAAAAAAGCAATTTGTATGTTAAAGAATGGGAGTAGTGGGCCACCAGTACTGGTGAGACTCGAGGGATGACCCCCAGGTACCCTCAGCACCAATCTGTTGCCTGCTGAAAACTGCCTTTAATAAGGCACCATGTGCTGCATGAACACTGAGAAGCGGCTGTGTCTCAGTTGGAAAGAGAGAGGAACCTATCTAGTCTGTCCCTCCATTTTTTTTTTCCATCTCTCTCTTTCTGTCACGCGCACACATACATGCTGTATGGACACAGACTTACAGGCTGTGAAGGCCTCTTGCCTTTGTTATCCATTATCTACTTTCTCCCCCTGCAAGCAGGGCTACACTGACTGCTGTCACCTACTGCGCTCTCGTGGTGTGTATACAGACAGATGGCCACAAGGACCCTCCACCCTCTCCTTCATCCTTAACACTTACTAGAGAGCCCGATTTTCACACATTTAAATGAACTAATTTAGATTACAGCCTATTTTCTAGGGGTGTAACGACACACATTTTTTGAAGATTTTATTTTCGTTGTTTGATACATTAAAATGTCTTGATTAAACATCTAAATATTAATTGTAGATGTGTGGGTTTTCCAAAAGCCTGCAAAAATATTTGTTGTTAATATTATCTCTGTTAAGACAGAGTGACATATCACTGATGCAGATTTAAATTTGGCATTCTGCAAAACAAGAGAGATCCACTATACATCCAAAAGTATCCAGACGCTAAATGACTGATTCTAATGTGCACTCATTGCTGACACAGGTGTAATGTTGCGCACACACAACTTCTATAATCTCCAGAAGAAAGAACTGCTAATAAAATGGGCTGCTCTTACACAGTTGTACATGACACCACTATGCTCACTGACTGGGGTCATAAAAAGCCCTCCAGCACTGGGCCACTATGTTGGGAATGAGTTTGTGATCTAGAAAAAAATAATCCAACATTAGTACTAGACTTCACTTAATGTTCTGGTGGCTGAATTCTCACAGCCTTTTTCCAATATTTGGTCAGAAGTATAGGCTTTTACTCTAGAAAAGTGGAGATAAGTTTGTAGTTGCTATCCTTGATTTAAGAAGAAATCCTTGATTAGTACAAGTCTATCTACAGTATCTTGTATATATGTGGAGACTTTTTTTATTCTTTACATATTGACAATGAAACAGAGTAATTTTCCTATGCAAAAATTATATATATTGGCTTATAATATAGATTGCATTGAGCTACTGTGTGTTGATCTCCCGCTCTAAAGCAGATCACTTCCGCACAGTAATGTACTTTTTCTTTCCCTCTTTTGATCTGTTCTTTGATGAACAGTTAATGATGATGAATTTGGTGACTATATATTGGCGACTGCCCCTCATCAGAGATGCCTATACACTTCCCTTTTAATTAAAGCTTCACAAAATAGGGACCAATACAATTAAAATGGGGGAGGAGTGTCTTAGTGAATCAGTCGATACTCGCTGTGCTTACCGTACGTTTGAAATTAGCTCAGAATAACCCTGCAGTGCTAACTTTAATTAGCTTTGAAAATGGCTTGACCTGATAATGTTTTCTTCCATTTTTTGGCAGGTTTTGATCCACGCTTTGCTGCGGTCAAGGGGAAGGAGGTGACTTTTCTTTTCTGTCTGTCACACGCCTACTCTGTGCTCTCTCACCTTAGCAATCTTGAGCTAATATAGCTCTAACTGAATCCAACCCATCTCTGTGTCATACTAATTAAGAAGTGATCTCTCACCATGAAGAGCTCCACAGCCAGACCTTACCCAAGCATGGCTACAGCAGCCAAGACAGACGGCAACGCTTTTAAATAGTGTGCGGCATTTTGGTAGATTAGCAAGCCATCAATGTCACAATCGATGCTTTTACATCCATCAACCTGTTGTAACAACAAAGATTAATTGGTGTGTAGTGACATTTTGCATGACCCAGTGCATATGTTGTATGCCAATGCCAATGCTTTTTTTGGGTTTGATTTAATTAGGCAATAAACAGCACGGCAACACCATCTGATATTTTATACATATTGGTTTTCCTCAGTTGTTGCCTTGGAAAGGTCTTCATGGACTACTGACATTTAAAAGAACTATTTATTATTGCCATTTGGGTAGACATCTGCATGAGGGTATAAGTAGGAGTAAGTGTCCGTGGTTTGGATCAGATTCATACAAGTGGTCTTCCATAACTGGCATGTATTTATGGCATTTCTCTTGTTTTATGAATAACATCATGCCCATCCCATCCATGAGGGCTCATAAAAGCAAGGCGAGCGGATGAGAAGGCTTTGCTGTGCTGTCAGACTTAAGCTTTGCTTTGATGCAATGAGAGAGAGAGAAAGAGAGAGAGAGAGAGAGAGAGAGAGAGAGATGAGCCTGTTCTGTCTTGAGAAAACATAGCGACACACACACAAATACACACACACATGCGGGAAAAGAAGAAGGTGTTCCGTTTCAGGATCTGACAGTATTAGAGAGGAAAGGTTGTGAAAATAACACCCAGGCACAAGCTGTTCAGAAATCGTGCGTGAAATTGTGAACAGAGGGATTAATGGGACTGTAAAAAGAGCATTTAAGTCAGACACACACACACACACACACACACACACACAGAAAGGTACACTTGAGCCATGAGTACTGTAGCACAAATACTGCCCATGATGGCTTGGTCAGGGTGGTCTTTTGGAAAAAACAAAACAAGAGGCAGGATAACAATGCTTACAAACAATAGAATGGCAGGAACAGCTGTGCATTAGAATTTTAGAATATTAGCATTTGTATAATTCACTGAAATCAGTGAGTACTCATTTTTTGGAGAATGAGTGTTCCAGGCTGGTTCTTTTTAGTCTTCTGTTTGCCATGTGGCCATTCTCAGCCCATTAATCCATCAGCATGAAAGAATGGTTCACATCTGTGAGATACCTCTTGTGTTCTCTCTGTCAGTAGTCCTCCATAACATATTACTGTAAGATACGTTTTTTAGTTTTATATTGCATTGTTTCACAGATCTGTAAATCTGACTGAGTGTAAGTGGGGAAGGGGTACTGTTACAGGTGCTTAAACTTTTACTTCAACTCAAGCCTTTTTAAGAGATGAGGAATCTATTTACTCCAGTACATTTTAGTTATTAAAATGAAGTTACTAGATTATTTTCTGTGTTTAATTTAATTATTAGCACAGAATCAATCAATGACCAAAAACCTACAGTTCTTATTCTGAAAGATGCTGGATGTGTTGATATAGGCTTATGGTACATTTGTTCTTCAACCATATGTATTGTCAATATTTAAATGAAATAACACTGGATTTACTTGAGTATGGCTTTAGGCTACTATACAGTGGCAAACCATTACTGTTAAAGCCAGGCCTTCAGTTCAAATCACAAGTATCAAAACACAATAAGAAATGATGAAGTACACCTCTATAGCAACACTAATTTCTGTTAGCACCCCTACTGAAATCTAATTCAAGTTTAAGTAAGGACATTTAAAGCTTGTAAAAGGCATTCCATGATTTATTTGAAGCTTGTAACAGACATATGAACACATATTATCTTATGTATTATTCAGTAATATTATTTTTCTGTATGATAGAGTCTTGGGTTTTCACAGTCAGTGTCCTGTTTAGGACTTACAGAAAGTCTAGAGTGATGTTTTTCCTCTTGAAATAGGTCCCATAGCATCCATTTAAAATCTAAATGCGAATGGTTGATTTGGTTCCTAATTATGTTGGTAGTTAATCTGACCAAATAGGAGACCTTACTTTTTTATATCTGGATACGAAACCAAAAATGTTTCCAATTGACTTTATAAGAATTTAACTCTATTGTTTCCAGTCAAAACCTAAAAATGAACTAAGTACTACTGTGGTCCTAGAATTGTATTGAGTAAAATTAACTAATAATTGGACATTTATTGCTAAGTATACCCTCTGAAGCTTTGTAGATCCTCAGGGTTCTCCTCTGTATAAATGAATGTGAGACCACTTTTCACATTTTTTGTTCACTATTGGTACAATTTGCGTGTGTGTGTGTCTGTGTGTGTGTGTCTGTGTGTGTGTGTCTGTGTGTGTGTGTCTGTGTGTGTGTGTCTGTGTGTGTGTCTGTGTGTGTGTCTGTGTGTGTGTGTGTGTGTGTGTGTGTGTGTGTGTGTGTGTGTAAAATGCACAGGTTGCTATTCTTTTATAAGCTATTGCAGAAATGCCTCCATATGTATTGTAAGTGCAGTACTGTTTGTATCACACATGCACACACTATGCTCTTAACATTACTATTTGAATTTTGAATCATGTGTGGTCAATAGTGTATAAAACAATGTAACATGCACATTTTACACAGACACACTCCCACAAATTGCAAAAGCGACAACCACAAAAAAAGAATATATTGCGGTCTCTTTTTTTTTTCATGGTTATATATATATATAAACTGCATTCTTAATGGTAACAGCAGGGGCTCACCTGTCTGGGCTGAGCTACAACGAGCCTCTCTGGTTTCTGAATAGGGCACACATCTAAGCCTGCCAGTAAACAGCATGGGATTAGTCAATCTGCATTTGCGCCTTCTTGTCTTTCTTTAGCAGTGACAGCACAGAAATGTGCACCTTCTGTTTGGCCACTCGGAACTTTTTGGCAACTATGACAGTACATCATGTTTCCACTTCTAGATGATGATAAGATCTCATGTCTGATGAGGATTACATCACTAAGTATGACGTCTGATAAATGTGCAATGTATATGTGTGATATATGTCAGTACTGTACATATGATGTTTTCCATGTAAAACATGTGCCCATGTCCAAAATATATGTGATATATAAATATGTCAATTATTTTTAAACATGTGTGGTCTTCTTACATGGAAGAAACATGTTTGCTGTATTCAAAATATATTTATAACATATTCCAATGCATGGAATGACTTCTCACAAAGAAGACTAATATTTGTCCATAAAAGTCTGTCCCAACATATATGTGCAATGCATGTTAATAAATGAGGTGAATTACTTGAGGTGTATTAGTTGAAGATATAGCTGTTTTGTAAAACCACAGGTTTGTTCCTTTTTGTCTAAAAAGTATTGTAAAAGATTTTCACAATGTGTCCTTAGATCAGATTTATTTATTGTTTTAAAAGTAGAGTGGGTAAAGATTATTTTAGGTGCATGGCAGCAAGCTTATGGAATCAGCTGCCAGTGTTATGTTGACTGATAGTCTGTGAGGTTTTCGACAGACAGTTAAGACACGTTTAATGTGCTATGCTTACTATGTTGCATCTGCTTTTGCTATGTTCAGAAACTACAATGGCAATAAGCCTTGAGACTTATTTGTGTTCTTATTTTTTCTACTCTTTTCTAAATAAATTCTCTCCTGAACACTCACTATTATACTGGTTCTCTGACCATATCTCAATCATTTAGTAAATGCCATTAAAATATATGGTAATATGAGTGAATCTATATATTTATTTTGAAAAGTAAATCTGATTCTAAAAATATTCTTAGTCAATTATTGTTAAGCACCAATATCTTATAAATCAGAAGGCAAATAAGGATAAGCCACTGGCCTTGGTCGCTGGTTGGAGACGCTGCAAAGCGTTCCCAGTAAAATAACTCTGTGAATCATTACAGGACTGTGTCACGGATGGACGGTTTTGGAGAGGGTTTCATGTGCTCTTCAAGCAGAGGTGAGAAAAAGGAAAGGGTTGCAGATCTGCTGGTGAGAGCCTTAACGCCCCGCTGATCTGCACTGCTACCTTGGCCATCTACATGGGATGGGAACAGGCTACAATTGAACCCATTTCCTCCCATGGGTTCTTTTTCTGAGATTACAATCTCCTAAATCATTCAGTTAGAACACCCGAATGAATATACATGGCAGGCAAGCAGTCACTGACTGGAAGAGGAAGTGATATAAGTAGGTTTCATATCTTGAAAACAGGAGACAACATGCAAGTCTCTCATAGTTCACTGGTATTTATGTTGATGGATACATTTGCTAATGAGCAAAACAGACAAAAAAAAACTTTTTTTTTTGTTACACCAGATGCCAGTAGGCCAAAGCCAACAGTCCAGCATGAATGCTAGATATTCCAATAGGGTTCCTGGCATGGACCCAGAGACAAATTTTCTCTTCTACGGGAACAAATTCTGGTACATATGGTGCAAGACTTGTCAAATGCAATCACGTCACTGTTGTAACTAAAAGCCAAAAATCACTCAGCCAGCGGCAGCAGCTCAACCCAAAACTTACAAACATGAAAACAAACTTTCCCCCAGACACTGTGCAGCAACCGTCGAGACGTTGCCTGCTTTTCAATAACACTCTTACACCAAGTCTCAAAATTCAATCTTCATATAGGTCATGTTTAGTAGTTAATCCTCTGCCCACTACACATGGCATTTCAAAACTTTTTAAAGAGGTGCATCCTGAACATTGCCACTGATGTTACAAAGTGAAAACCAGGCACATTGCCTACTTTTTTTGGGCCAGTAATCTAGGTCTTTTAGTGAGTTCACATTCAGATTTCTTTCCTTAGAATGCTTATAGCAGCTGTTGCTAAAGATTTCACCCCATCAGCAGTCCTGCCCTATTCATAGCACTATATACATTTATCTACATAAATGAACTACTGTTGGTGTACCCTACAGTACAAGCCAGGTCACGCTGTACAAAACACACATGGTATAGCCTCTGGTGGAGTAAAATGATAATGAGAAAAACGCTTCTTTTTTTCAAATTGGCAGCAAATGTAGGACATGTTGTGAAGGTGAAAGTCTGAAAGGGAAGAGACCAGAAGGAGGCTCCAGTCCCACCAGCTGTGAGAAGAGACGGGTCAGAGGTGTGTGTTAAGGCTGTCGGTGTTACTTGCAGTTGCCTGGCAACACATCTGTAAGGACAGCACTGGTTACCTTTGCTTTCTTGCACATTACACATGAAATATGGGAGGAAAAAAAACACAGACATACAGCTTTTCCCTTAAAAACGTCTTCGTAATGGATGCTCGGTAGAAGTGTAGATTCATGTCATAGGGTTGGCAAAAATCACTAAACCAAACAGTAAACATCTATCAGTGGACAGGAGAAAAGCCACCCCTTTTTGTTGACCTCGCTGATCCCCAGTTTAGCTGAGCCTAATTGGAGACACTTCTGTATCGATTTTCATCTGCTCCTTTATTTGAAAAAGCAGCCACACATAACCAGGGGACATTTACCCAAGTTCCAACTGAAATAGATGGCTTGGAATCTTTTCAAATTGTTTGCTGAAAAAATGATTAGAGCAAAAAATATATATCTCATCATTTCTAGTTGCAATGGAGTCTGAAGTATTGTTGTTTTTAGGGTGGAGTTTTCTGTTTAAAGTTTTATGTTCAGTATAAATAGTGTGCTGAGACCAAAAACCTAAACACGTATTTCATGGGCCATATGTATTACATTTCTATAGAATTCAGCTGTTTAGATTTAGAGGACATGGAAAGATATATGATCAAATATGAATACAAATTTGCTTTACGAATTCTGACTTTGTTTCATGTGTTTGTATTATTTGATTTGAAGTGCAGTCATTAAACTGGAGAATATTCCATATTGATAAGCAAGCATTGTTTGATGCATGTGTTTTTTCCATTTTGTTGTGTTCTGGTGGTCTTTAAAAGAATTTTTTTAATCAACAGATTAAATTAATCCTCAGGCCTGGGTTGGTAATGTAAATGCTGTAAAGGGTTTCCCCGTTAAAGACGCTCTGTGAATGATTACACAGTGTCATGGATGACTGAATGTGAACATGTTGTAATTTTATATGTATCTAGAAACCTTCATATGTATCTGTGACCTTTAAAGCACCATATTTACCATGGACATTATTTTATAGAAAGGCAGTTTAATATTTACATTTTGGGTTCAAACTGATCTCTACAGTATACTGCATTTTAGAACATGACTTATTCATGTCAAAGTATAAAGTGAATGGTGATTCATTATTAATGTTTCAAGTTGTTAGATTTTTCATCAGTGAAATACACTCACGGACTCAGACAATATTAAGTACATTAGGAATATAATTGCGCCATGAGGCTACATCCAACTCAACTAAGTATGTTCAGCTCATTTAGACCAACAAAATAGACTGTTTGTAATGTCTGTATCACAGTCCTAATTTCTTCATCTTACTGAAATTGCCATCACAAAATGAAAAGAGGCTTCCTAACAGGTTACTATTAGTGTAAATCATTTGGAGGCCGTGGTCATTTTGAGCTGTGTAATAGAAAAAATGAGATAGAAATAAAAAGACAATGCTGGTTTGATTGGAACTATATTTAAAATCCAAATGAAAACCATTTTTTCATTCACATAATAAATACATTTGCCACTTGTGCATCAAACATATTTGAGCATATTTACATCATAAATAAATTTAGAGAAATTTTTCTCTTACTGTGGAAAACAAAACAAAACAAAAACTGCTCCCCAACTGAACTCTTTTCTCTCACCGAGATACCCAGGAGCAAAGAGGCAGGGGGCCTCAGAGCATCCACCCACACCGTCCATCTGTATCAGTCAGCCTTGTGTTCCCCTGGCCACCCTAATACATCCCCCAGCAGTATGTGAACTGCAACTTGGGTCCCTCTATCCTATCACACCATACTCCCTTGCTTCAGCACAGGAGATCCTGCCTCATCAGCTACACCCTGCAGCCACTTCTCATGAAAAGCTTGAGTGCCTTCATACTTCCCCCATATCATGCCACATGTATGAAAAAAACAGAGGTCATTACAATTGCATAATCTTTGTTGCCCTGTCAAACACTGTCAAAAAAAAAAGGTACACTGTGAGTGTACCTGAGCAGCTTCAAAGCTGGATTTCCAGAAAACGGTGGGCTGGCTTGGTTTGGGGTAGTATTAGGAAAAACAAATCCAGTTTTACAAAGATTGTATTCTAACACAATGTGAAATGTCTCTATGTATGTGTGTAATATAATGAAAAATCTCCCATAGGCTTCCACAGGTCATAACATTTCAGGTTTAAAGTGGTCTTGTAGAATTATTAGATATCATGACTTTAGGCCTTTGCATGAATTATAATTAGCATTATAATGTATTCACTATTACAATTGTTCCTTCAGCCATATTAGCTTCAGTTACCTCTGTTGCTGTAACATAAAGGGAGGCAGCAAAAGTTTACATGTTCAACTGCAGTAAAACCTGACACATCACTCCCCACAGCACAAAGCAGTGACACAAACCTGGGTGTGTTTGGTTAGTTATCAGGATTTATCGGGTTACTGTGAGGTTAAAAATCAAATTCTTTATCAATATTTGACCTATAGATGCCCATTAGTGGTCTGCCCCACAAAACGTCTTAATGAAAAAGATTATGCTTTTTTTAGGAAATATGTTAATCCTTTGCAAAGATCTGTCAATAATAACAAAAGTAGTGATATTATAATGAAAACAAAAGTGATTATATTATTACAACTTTCCAGTTAAACTAGCAAAACTATTAGCAATTAACTATTGTAAACAGTGTGAACAGTCTTAAGGTTTGTCTATTTATGTTGCTAGGTATGTAAATAGATGTTTGTTTATACAGTAGCAAAAATTCACATCTCACTACCATTTTCCTTCATCCATGAAAAGTGAATTAAATTTGAAACAATAATTCATTCTCAGGGAGGATGACTGAAAGGGACATAAAGGTATAAAAATGGGAGCAATAAAATGTAACACAAAGAGTAAACAGTGACAAATGTGACTTAAACCACTACAATTCTTTGAGATAATTGGGCAATTCGGTAACTTCTTTGTGTACAGGAAATATGTAAATAGCAACACTTATGGTCTTGAATTATGTTTCTGTCAAGCACACCAGATTATTTGTTTTTATTCTAGGACACAAGTATTTGTATAGTATTACTTTGTTTGACCATTTCCTTTCTCTTTAAAACTGTGGGATAAATAGTGGCATAAAAAATCAATCACCTCATTTCAGCTTTGTTTGTAAAATAGTGGTTATGCAGTGTAAAATATCAACTATTCAAAATATTAGATGTACCTCTAAACCATCTTTCAAATGCATGAATGGAGTTTCCTTAATACTGAAATCTAGAATTCATCTAGGTCAATGCAAACAGAAACATAATGCTGTCAAAACAGACAAACAAACAAACAAACAAAAAACAAGTTAGTGTTTAGTCCCTTTGGGGAGAATAACCAGTGGGTCCAAGCCCAGTCATGGCAAGTGTGTTGCTAAGCGTCAGCTGCCGTTGGAGATAATGACGGAGGTCCCTTTATGGCTGGGTGGCTGTTCGGCTTGCATGCGCAGGTGAGAGGCCATTTCGTAGTGTGAGGAACCTGCGCAACCCAGTGAGTAGCCTCTGAAGCTGTCTGCCTCATAGAGGTGCTCTAGTGTGTATCCTGTGAGGGAATAGGCTGCGTGTTTGTCCAGGTACTGGCGAGGGTGAGAGGGGTAGAGTGCAGGGGTTGGGGACGTGGTGCAGGAACCAGCGAGGGCCAGCTGGGGCTGGTGCTGCTGAGGAGATAACAGCTCAGTCTGCAGGAAGTCTTTGGCTTTGGCCAGCCGCTCAGAACCTGGGCTGCTTAGACGTGACAGAGGGGCAGGACTGGGGGCAGGACTGATCACCTGAGCTGGTCCCCGACACACAGAGCCCTGCAATGCCGCCTGGGGAAACTCGGCACCAAAGCAGGAGCTGTGGCTCTTAGCCAGGCCGTTAGTGGAAACCAGTGGCTCAGCACTGCCCTTCCTCAGCTGTAGTCTGCTTTCTTCTTCTTTTATCATCTGCTGTGTTGCTCGGATCAGTGTTTCAATCTTGCTGGGCTCCTGGGGACTTGAGCGGAAGTGGTCACCTCGGTAACGGTCCCCTGAGTCACTGGCCGACCCGCCATCCGGTGAGCTGACCACACTGTCCTCATCCCAGTGGCCCCTCACTGCAAGAAGAAGCAACAACTATTATCTTTGAACCAAAGGCTATGTTTAAAAGTTTGTATCCCATAGTTTTATGCTCTGCTCATTAACATCTTTTGTCAGTGCAATGGGAAACACAATTTTGTTTGTCAAACTAAATGTTAGCTAGCCACCAAACAATCAGACAAAGACCCTCAGACTCACTCCAACAAAAAAAGACTCACCATGTAGGCTGTGGATGGAGGCAATGTGGGGCATCACTCCTTCATATCCATCCCCATTCTCAGGTGGTGACTTGGGTAGAGGAAGGACTGAGCGGGCGGCGCCCCACCATGCCTCTCGCCCCGCCTGAGGAGTACCCAAGAAGTACCTGCCGGCCTCACAGCGTCCCCGCTCACAAGCCTGTGAATGGGTGTGGCTCTGATGGTCCGCAGAGGCATGGTGCTCCTCAGTAAGAGGCAGGCTGTAGCACAGCGAGCGTGACTCTGGGAACTGGCGATAGACACAGGATGCATCCATACTTTCGTTCTGCTCCAGTAGCTGAGGAGAGGCGGAGTCAGTGAGAGGACTCCCACCCCATGGACTGCTGTCCTGGTCAGATTCCGAGCGCTCTGTGTGAAATCCTGGGTACTGCACAAAACCAAACACACACACACACACACACACACACACACACACACACACACACACACACACACGTTAGCATTTCTCAAAATAAGATTGCTCATCTGGGCTGAGCCCAAGTTTTTATATACAATTGATCGACAGAGATCTGATCTTAGTAAAAATATAACCTAAAAATATACTTTATATTTATGTTCCCAATTCCTGTTATAGGGACCTCAGACAATGCATTTTTTTGTATTTTCAAATTTAGCTAATTAACACATTCCTGATGTTGGATTGGGGCTAGGTTTGGGACACTTATCTGGTTGATGGGGGCATGCTTAGCTTATAGATGTGTTCTTTCACTGTTGCAAGGTTGTAAAAGCTTTACAAAATGTTGGCTCATATTCCAATCCATTAAATATTTTGGTGTCATCTTTGTAGTAGTACAGCATTGTTACATAACATTCAGAGACTTTTACAAATCATACTTAGAAGAAAACAATTTAGAACAACAGGACACTCAATATTAATGACAAATGTTTTGAGTTGTCTCTCAACTCTTATTTTACCTTGCAGTGGTTCAGTTTTCATTTGTGAGTAGCACTACAATTACAATATGTACAAATTACAGTATGTACTCACATGCGAGTAGGGGGAGAGTCGTGTCTTGGGTTTGGTGCGGGACACTCGACTTTTATTCCCTTTCCTGCTGTCGCTGACAGGGTTGGAGGGGCTACTATAGGTAAAGGCTGGCTTTGTGGATGTTGCTTGGTCTAAAGATAGCTGTAGACCTTTATACTCTGTGTCCCTGTTGATAGAAATGGCAACATTATGGCTGAAGCCCAACAGGTTGATTAAAATCAATACTTTCATTACACAAAAGCGAGCTCTCCGGCAGAGTGGCATGTGATGTTGTTTGTGCAAGTGTGTCTCCAGTGTGTTTTTGTATACCAGAGCATTTTATTTCAGCTCTTTCAATGCTGTAAACGTGAGCCAACATCTGTTTGGTAATTAAGACGCAGTTGCTCATTTGCGAGACAATGACGTGCATGCATGTGCGTGTAAGGGAGAGACAGATAGACACAGAGAGAGTGTGTGTGTGTCTGTGTGAGAGGAGATGGTGCAATTGGAAGCCAAGGCTTTTACAAACACACGACAGAGGGCAAACGTCTCCGTTCAAATACACAGTGAGATTAAGAGCTATGTCTGGCTAAATCAAGCTCACAAGCAGATCCCGCAGGAGGCATAACTAGGAAATGGGAATTGATTTCTGACTAAAGTGTAGTATAGATTTTGTTCCCTATGATGAATCAACTTTCTGACAAAGAAAACTGTGTCCAGAGAGCGCACCAGCCAAGGATAGAACTCTAGAGACCCTGCAGCGTCACTCCAACTATAGGTAGACACGTAGCAGTGAGTACACATGGAAACATCTTGAATGGAGACAGAAATATAGACAAACACTCATGCTCTTGTTATTTTACACACTGTCAGAACGTGGGGTCATATAAATTGTAGTTACAGTTTTTTAACCCTTAATTATAATCTCAGTAAACAATGGAAAAATGTTTATTTTTCTTTTAAACAAAGAAACATAGGATTCGATTTAGAAATGAGACAATACCAGGTTCTTCTTCTTTAATCCTAATGTATCAGCGTATACTAAACCAATATTCTCCTTTACAAATGATTAATTCTTGTTCATTAAGTAAACTCTTTGTAAACATTGTAAACTCTTTTTTATTTAAACATCTACACAGTTACTAATCTTAAAGTAGGCTATCAAAGTATCCAAACACTCTACTAAACTGTAGTAAGCAATACACAGCTAATGATATGATATCTGACGAGTGTGTTTTTTCAGACTGTTTTTGTTACAGGACTGGATCAGACTAAATGGAGTTCCGGTCATTTTGTGATCATGACCAGGCATGACCATCATAGACTGAAATGTATCTAATTTAACAAGTGATCCAAACTGAAATTAGATGGGTTTGCCTGCTCCACACGCTCATATTAGGAGGGTCTGTGACATTTTGTGGCTTTTTATCAGCAGCAACACACATTGTTTTAACACCAAAAGAATCACAAAAGGGCAAAAGGGCTCAGACCTTTGAGTAAGAAGAGATATCTCCCATGTAGAACACTATTGTCTAAAATATGTGATTTAAGTAGATATTAAGTAGATCATATTTTAACAGCAAGAAACGTAGGAAAATCCTTGCCATGTCACACTAGGCTGGTCTATGAATGGTCTAATCTTTTATACAGCTTTTGGAAATGTCTTGATTCGGTTATTTTAGACCAATAATAGAGCCAGACCATTGTGAGTGTTAATCATTGTTTTCTCTCCAACATCCAGCATTTCTGATTTAACAGATATACATATCTCTTATATCAATAATTATCCTCTACTGAGCCATCTCTACTTTTATATACATGCACTTGTATACCCTAAGTTGGCTATATATTCTGATTTGTGTCCTTAAAATGTATGAAAACACACACACACACACACAAATCTCTAGAATTTCTGAAAAAACTGCCATAGTCTCTTGCTAAATAGGGATCTATATCTAGAGTCACAGGTCATAGACAGAAGCCAAAACAGCCAGAAGGTTACGCAACAGGTTGGCTAGCCTCACTGAGACAATACACAGACTTTTCACACACACACACACACACACACACACACACACACACACACACACACACACACACACACACACACACACAC
>JBBJLR010000007.1:12265329-12287014 GCA_037577145.1 Brachypetersius gabonensis
GCTGGCTCTCAGAGATATCAACCAGTCTTGCATGTTTGTGCATAAATGTAAACATACAAAATACATAAATTCTAAAAACGTAATACACAAATCAATAAATGTGACAAGCTAAAATAATTTGAAAACTGTGTTGGATGACTGAATAAATCCAGTTGTAAAGGAACAGCGCGCTTGATGTGGATCCCCTGTATAACTGTGTTCATGTATGACGGCTGTAAGTTTAGGTGCTTAGGGCAGGTATGTGTGTTTACACTTGTCAGTTTTATCAAGAAAAGGGTTTTCTTGTCCTGCGCATTTAAACCAAGGGGCTGTGGAAATGCGTGCATGATCGGTGGTCTTATATTTGAGAAGAGCGCAGGAGCTGTGATTAGATGAACAAATTGCAAGCACCCCCCTCTACTCCTTACACCCCCAGCTCACCCCTCCCGCTCCATGCTGCTGAAGGGCTTTGTCTTTGGGCAGCTTTCGATACGGATGCCCCTTCGGTAGGAAATCACCTGCAGGGGGGAAATGAGGCGGGCCGCGGCGGACACACGGTCGGGCCGCGCCGCCTCACCTTTTCCTAAAGCCTCAATTTACTGGCAATTAAACGACGCCGGTGCAAAAGAGAACAGTTGAAAATAGTAGAGGAGATGAAGTCTGGAAGAGAGGCAGACACCGGCGCGAGAATCAAAACGGCGCGCGCCGGCACTCCGGCTTTTAATTGGACTTAATGAGGAACGACCGTCCGCATGCGTTACACAGACACCGGGATAGCATAACAGTGCAATCCAAAATTAACATCAGCATTAAAACATCAGCATTCAGCCGCCCGTCACACACTCTCTCACGCAGACACCCACACCGGTGTGCTACAGTATCGGGAAAACTGCTCGTGTAAAGCAGACGGGTGTAATTTTACTGTGCACAAAACGATTTTTGCACAGGTGAGTCAGAGCACAGGTGACTAATGGAGGCAAGACAATTAACAAATTACCGCAAAAGTCTATGCACCACTGCAGCTTCATCCAACTGTTCATCAAAGCACCAGAAACGCAGTGCCCCTTAGAGCCCCGAGGCTCCAATTCACAGACAAATCCAAACCAATCCAAAAAGTAAATAATGAAGTAAATAAGCAAGAACGCGTGGCCGCTATATAGTTCTAAAATACTCAGATCTCGGGTTTAAGTATTTTAATGTCTTGTTAAAAAGTTTTATTATTTATTACACGTCAACAACAAAAAAAATATCAGAAACCACAACACACTTTTCTAAACCAGACGTTGATTTCAGATCTACTTTGTTTTTTTCAGTCACAACTTTTTGAATTATGAATAATATTAGATTTGCAATAGACGTATGTGTTTACTAAACCGAAGGCACCAATCAAGTAAGTGTTTCAATATTTTCAGTGCGAAGTCAGACAGGCGCCACACTGTGTCATAGATATAATGATCAGTGTCAGTCTGCTACCACTGTTTCTTCAAAAACACTCAGCATATGATTATTATAAGCTGATTATACCAACTATCATGCAGTATATAACTAACTTCATCACAAAAACTGTACGTGCTAGAGAAAAAATAAACACAGATTTCGAAAAACAACAAAACCCATATAAATTTGTCTCTGACGATTTTGACCTGTTGGTCTGTTATTTAAGACTTAACCCTGTAAATCCACACCTGCAGTATTGAAAGTATTCCAGTGCACACGGAGCAGACACGTGCAATTCGTGCCTGTAAATGACGTTAAGTTCATGAAGAAGATATTCGGTAATCGGAAAAAGATGACCACAAATATTATATATATAATATATATAATAAAAAACTGGACAGCTGTCAAAGAAACATATCAGACACATGTACCTGCAATCATAATGCTTTATTTATAAAGCAAAATTATTTCAAAATTATTTCAAAAGACAAATATTGAAGGGCTATGACATCTAACATTAGAAAGAATAAAAATGTTTAAGCTATGTTTGGTAGCTCTGAACCAATACACCCTGTAGTATATCTATATAACATTTGTAACAACATTCTTCAACAATTCAAGTCTTGCTTGCATAAATTATTTCGCTCATTACTTATTCTGAACCCTTTTGGATGTGTTTGGCACTGAGTCCCAGAGAGAAAGAGAGTAGAGAGAGTAAGAGAGAGAGGGAGGGAGTGCGGAGGAGAGAGAGAGAGAGAGAGAGAAATTTTACAAAACAGATGTGACAGTCTGGCAGTGGTAGACTGCAGCAGTTCCTCACAGAGCAGCATGTTTCAAACACCTGCACAGAATTCCTGACCTCCTGCTCAAATAAAACCTCCTCATTTAATGCACACATATGAATGTCATTCAATTAACCAACCAACCGATATGCTCACAGCAGTAATTTAAATTTTCAATGAGACATACAGCATCATCACAAAAATGGATCAGAATGATGCTTTATTCGTCTCACAATGTCAAGACAGTAAGAAAAAATTATATTAACAAGAAAACGTAGCAGCCTTTGCATCACTATTTTGCTTTGAAGCCACTTTGGTCTTGGGGTGCTTGGGGTGGGCCAACCCCAAGCACGGTCTCATGTTCTGCACTCTAGGCGAGGGTGTTCACACCACCACTGTGACACATAGGTGTGCCAGTACCACTGCGTGGATTTCACTTGAAGGACATGTTGTTCATGTTATCTGAGACCTCTGTGTTGACTTGGGCAGCAATGCTGGCGGGGGTCACGTTCAGGTGGATGTCGTACTGTTGATCTAATCCCAGGTAGCTGTCGCTCATCAGATACAGGGTGTAGATACACCTGAGGAGAGAGCAACAGTACATAAAGAGCTTCAACTGCATGAAAGCTTATTTTATATATTTGCTGATGACTACTGAACCACGGCTGTTGTACTAAATGAATGATATGTTTAGACCCACAGAACTATAGTGATAAAGAGTCTTGACTCTGCAGGTCCAAGGACAACTTACTTGCCAGTCTGCTCAGGCGTGTAGAACGCCACGGACGCCACGCTCCGGTTGCGCACATATCCCACTCTTTTGACCGCCAGAAGCTCCTTCTTCTCTACATCACCCAGCACGAGGAACCAGCCTTCGTCCTTGGGCTTTGGAAAGCGTGGAGCCTGGGCTCTACTATCTTGCTTCCTCTGCAAGTGTTCAGAACACAAGTGTTCAAGATATATTCAGATACATGCAATCAGAAGCAAAATCAGTCTAAATTCCCCAGAACTTGTTCAGAACATTCTAAAATGTTGTATAATATATTATCTATAATAACTACATACTTAACTTTTAATGTCAGTTAGTGTAATTAGATTTTATTTTAAGAAACTGTCAACAACTTTTATCGCTATACCGTGACAAAAGGTAAAGACATTTTGCATTTTCAAATACTGACAGGGATATTTATGAGTTTTTGATGTGACAGCGACAACATCTAATACATCTATTTCTGATAGACTTTTGAAATTAATCTGGAGTTTATCTCCTGGATCTATTCTTTGATTAATCTGAGTGCCTCTGTTTATCTCCTTTGTTTAATCGGGATTCTCATCTCTTTATTATAATTCAACAAGAGGAAGACAGGTTGCATTCTTGCGTCTTGGATAGTCTCAGTGACTAACTCTTTGGGAGTTTTCATGCCACTGCTGCCCTTGGCTTGTTGATTAGGGGCTCACATCTGGATCTTCTGAAGTGACTTTATGAACTATGCAAAAAACTATTTGAATGAAAATTGAATAATGAAGATTTGAAAAGATAACATACTCTTTGCTGGCCTATGTTGTGACGCTGCAGGGACACCTGAAGAACATACTCCTGGTCTGCATGTACAGGCAACCAGCTGCTCTGCTCCCTAAAGTTGCTGATGCTGGTGGATAGGACACGCTCAGTCTGCTCCTCACAGCCCTCCCACCAGCCCTTCACACTCATATTCACCTCCACCACTGGTAGGTGACTCAAAAACGTCCAAGCCTGAGAGCAAAACAAATGATATGAAATTAAATTTAAAATCCAAAATAAATAAAATAAAATAAAAGTTAATTAGAATTATACTGAAAGTCTATGTATAAAATATTTTTTGGGCAAATAAGGAACCTATGATGATGTTAGCTGTTAGCACAGACACAAAAGAATATGCTAAAATATAAAAAAAAAATGTGTGAGAGACACCTTGATGGAGAGTGACAGTGCTTGGTTGCTGCAGCTCTGTCAGTATTAGAAACATGAGAGGGGGGGAAAAAAACAGCACAGATTCACCCTGCCAAAGCTATTTATGCGAGGATTACATTTCCTCAGCGAATCAGACGCGGACGCGGCAGTGCATGTGCTTATTTAATTAGCAGGGCCGGGGCTGCTGGGGGGGTGTAGGTGGAAAGAGGGGGGCAGCTGGAATACTGATGGGGAACGAGCACTGGACTCGCCGCTGTGCCCGGACGCTCTCATTACTGCCACAATTAGCACTTAGATTGGAGCGCTAAACCCTCTCATTTGGGAGGTAATTGGGGATCCTGGTGCTACCTGAGACCACCGTGACCGTCTGCTGCTTCCTGCAAATCACATGTTTGTGAGTATATGTGTGTGTGCGTGTATGTGTGTGCGCGCTCTTCAGTAGGTGTGGATGTGAGAAACAACCAGGAATAACTTGAACTCCTTCAATTATTCATGGGGCCATGATTTATCTAAAAGTCTGGAATCTCTCAAGGTACCATCCGTCATTTCACTGCAATAAATATCACAGCAGTAAAGACAATTTCTAATTGTGGGACAATGTTTAAATGACCATGTCATCATCGGCTCTAGTGAGGTGTGCAAAGGTGTGTTACCTGAGAAATCTGTTGTGGCTGAAGCCCCTCCTTTACTATGGCTTTGAAGATTTCCTCTTGTCCATCACAGACAGCCATTAGCTCAGGAAGCGCTTCGATTGGGCCTTGATAACCCCTGCCTCTGCCCTGCCCACCTTTGGAGCTCCATCTCCTATTGTCAACAGCATGGAGAAAAGTTAGTCACATGACAGTTTTCCTGCCAATCCACTCTTCCTGCTGTCTCAGCACGGTAGGAGATCCTGTCTGGACTGATCCTCCTCTTACCATTTTTATTGTGTTCCTACAAAATTACACTTCTCTGCAGGACGCAGGCATACTGAAACACATTATGTGGGTAAAAGAAAATCCAATGCCAACTATGGCTGTGTGTGTGTGTCTGAGAGAAAAGCTGCACTGGGACTGCATTTGGGGCTGACAGAGGACAGTGCCTGCTGATAACTGATGCTAATGGTGTTTGCAGAGTTTGATAAGAGACGGCAGGGGGATTAGCCACTATGCCATGTCACAGTGCCATAATCAGAGCACCACAGGTGAGAGGCAGCCCCCCTGAGGACAAAGCTGACAGAAAGTGATCACATGCCCTCCTGTCTGACAGGAGCTGGCTGTAGGTAAGAATGTGAACAAAAGCTAAATTTCACAGTACAGCAGAATCCCCATGGCCATAGGAGACACGTTACTCTGACTGTATTACATGTTTACAGTAATGAAATGCATTTTTTTTTTTTACATTTTAGTTCTCATACCCTCTTGTCTACAGCGGGTTATCCCAACATTTTGCAAGATGCAATCCATACAAATAAACTACAAAAACTTAAACGGGTTTAAATTGCAGGCTCATGCGTGAGCATGTGCACACATGTACATACAACAAATCAATACAGCCTATCCAAATGATGATATACCTGAACAAATCTGAGGTATATTTATCTATAATCTGAGGTGTAGCCATCTATCCATAATAAAGACATGCCATATGATCAAAAAGAGAAACATTTAACATGGACTTGCACAAAATGTAAAAATCACTAGCTGGCCATGCATTTTATTTATGAATATTATTTTGCAAGTAATTAATTTTGCACAGCAATATTTGTCATATTGAAAATAACGTTTGGTAAATGTCTATGTTAATTTACAATAAATGAAAAAAACCCTCAAATGACATTCAATTAGTAAATTCAGCTAATTTAAATTGCATTTATTGTTAAGGCTGTTGGCAATTAAATTCTCCCAACAATGGTTCTAGCGTAACTTCTAGTGTAAAGCATTCCCAGAAGAGTTAAAGCTGTTACTACAGACTACATGTCTATAAACATTGGCCATATAGTGTACATTAATATTCTGAATTAACTTTGATATTATTAAAAGAACATGGATCAAGCGATTTTAACAGGGAAGCTTTTTTACGTTATTTTGATGATTAAGGATGTTTCTTATAATGTCTAGATTTAGAAGTCTGAATCTACACACCTGAAGAGGTAGAGGTTCTGCTTTTCAATATGAGGCATGGTGAGCAGAGAGGAATCATGAAGCCACCTGGCCTGAATGATCATCTGTATGAGATTACAGATGCTCAGAGCAGACACTAGCCAGCCCTCATTCGCCACCACGTCCAGCATAGCCTTCAGAGACAAGATGGAAATCACAGTTGTTTAATTAGGTAATTGAAGCGACTGTAAATGTAATGTTCCTTTAAGAGATTAAAAAAGAAAAAAGAAATCAAGTAAAATTAGAAATTTTTTTTTTTCAATTTAATGAATGTGAAAGCTTCTGTATGAGTTTCAACAAAATACACTTCTCCCTTTATCACAGCACCACAGATTCGAAGAACTGAGTGAGACTTTTCTTTTCTTTTTCCAACACAAAGTGAATGTCAATCCTCTAAAGGCATGCTTGATATGTCTTTTTCAAGACTTCGGCGGGTCACAGACATTTGGTCGTCACACAGCAGACTTATACAATATTAGGCAATTGGTTTTTATGTTATGACCGAGATCGGTGTATATCTATATTATGTTTTAGTTTTAATGTATAGACATGTGCTATTTAACTGACAATTCATCGATTATCTAATACTAGGATCAATCTTTTGTACTCTCCATCACGTCTAACCCTCTTGTCCTCAACATAAGGTTAAAGTTTGCTGAGCTCAGCTGCGCTAACAAACTTAATTAATCAAAAAGTCATTTCCTCAGTAACTATGTCTAAAAAGCACCTTGAGTGCAGCGGCAAGCCCAGCGAGTTAATCAAAATGCTAATGCAGTACAAATTAAAGTTGTGATTAACATTTCACAGTAGCTGTTTGAGCAAACTGATGACAGCAATGGGCTGATGTCACTGGAGTTCCTGAAATAGAGGGGTGGCCAAGTAGAGAAGTAAAGAGAGAGTGAGAAGCATAGAGAACAAACGAGGGAGAGAGATGATCACACAAACGCTGTTTCATTTAGCCTGTCCACTAAAATTCCTCTCCTCTGGTGCTGGGGGAAATGTGCTCTTGGGGTGGGGGTTGGTGGGGCAGGGTGGGGTGGGAGGTAATTGGGGGGGACTAGAACCGTCATCAAGCATCTCATCAGCACTGAAATGCCAGGAATTATTCAGTCAACCATCAGAGATCCACTTCTCAAAGCCGCTAATCCAAGACCGCATGCATGTGTGTGTGTTGTCTCTGTAAACATGCTGTGAAGTGAAAGGTAAAGCCCCCCCCAACAAAACAAAAAAAATAAATATTGCAGAGCTTCTTGCATCTGACAGTAACACATTAAATTTTACTTCTACCGGATGCAAGCTAAAAAGTGAAAAACCTAATCAATCACTTTTTCAGAAGCGGAAAAACATCTCTTAGTAAGTCAACTAAATGCAATAAGCTATTCTAACTTAAAGAACATAAGTAATAATCCACTTGAATTTTTAAGCTCTACATTATACATTTGAGTCAAGGAAAATTGCAGTTTTTATTTGTGTAAATGCAAACTGCTTCATTGTCCAAGAAAAGCACATTTCCCCTCGAGGGACACTAGAAAGGCAAAATGTCTTCTTACTAGGAATACTACATACTGCACACACTGAACGGGCCAGAGGGAGCGCAGGCAAATGCATCCAGTAGAAATTAAGACAAAATTGTATTTATCCAGACTAGCTGACATGAAATTGGCTCGACAGCACAGGCAACTCTGCTAGTTAATCCTCAGACAGCACTCCATAGTTAGCTCAGCTGTTTGCTAGGAAAGGCTAGCTTGGATCCATGCTGGGAAGACAGGCAGCTGCTGGCAGAGGAGCTACAACCTGGCACAGCGGGAACCCAAAAAAGTAACCACATGGACAGGCATGGCCAATCACTCTCAGGCACACACACACACACAGGCAGGCGCACGCATGCACGCACGTACACATGCACGCACACACGCACGCACACATGCACGCACACACAGGCACAGACAGACACACAGACAGGCCTGAAGAGAATCACCAGCGCATCCGCAGGCATGGACAATGGCTAACAGATCCTCAGACCAGAGCCATTCCCAGAGCAGGGCTGCCAGCATGAACAATCACCACAGCACACATCCTCAGAACAGGCATAGACAATCACAAACAGATCCACAGGCAAGCCATCAGGCGTGAACTATTGACAGCAGGTTATTTTGCTTGCAGTGGTGTGAGGGACTGAACAGTGGTGCAGTTAGCTTTTACTTAGGTTGCCTTTTTGACACAGCCAGAAATCCGACGATGAGGCAGCAATAAATCATCTCGTCACCTCAGCTATTTTTCTCCTGGCTCATTGCGGTGGGTAGGAAGCTGTTTGATTTGTATGTATGCTGTGCCAAGAGTTTGTTGAGAGCTTTCAACAGGCATCAAGTTAATGACCATACTAATGCATTCAAGTACAGCAGCAGAAAACAAAAACAACTTCAGTATTATGATGTACAAAAAAACATAACCACTTACAAGTGAACAACTGATTATCTGGTTACATGGCACCTGTCAAAGAACTAGGATATAATAGGCAGCAAATGAACAGTCAGTTCTTGAATATGATGAGTTGGGAAAATGGACTGAGAAAGGTCTGTGAGACTTTTAGAAGTGATGCTCTTGTACCTGGACATCCACATGGTATAAGAGAATGGGTCATTTAAGAACCAGCCCTCCTCCTTCATGTGCCCATTGTTGGTGCTTTTGGAGATGGATAAGGTTCAGCATGAACAATATCCATGAGCTATATACACTGTAAGCTGTGATGCACTTTTTGTTCTGGCACCTTTCTATCATAAACAGTATAAACTTCAGCAGTTTGTGCTACAGTAGCATTTCGGTGGGATTGGACCAGACAGGCTAGTTTTCGCTTCCCACATGCATAAGTGAGCCTTGGGTTCTTCCGTTGGCCACTTTTGGTAAGAACTAACTGAATACCAGGAACACATCACAAGACCTGCCATTTTGGAGATGCTCTGGCCCAGTTGGCTAGCCATCACAATTTGGTCCATGTCAGAATTGCTCAGATGTTTATGCTTGTCCATTTTCCTCCTTCGAACAAATCAGCTTCAGGGGCTGACAGTTGCTACCTAATATGACCCACGCTTGACAGGTTTTAATGCCATATATGACCCACTTGTCATATACATATACGCATATATATCTGTGTATGTGTAAATAAATCTTTCTTAAAATAGACACTGACATTTGCCTTAGCTGGAGAAGGCAATAAGCTGTACTGTTGTTTTAATGTGCATTTGATCTGTGGAGGGAGTCGGCTGTTAAACGCTGTGTTGTCTCCGAGGTGCTGTAAGTGTCTGCACTCACACTGTATTTATAGGGCTTCGGATCAAGGCACACTAAAGTCATCATAAAGTATCCACATAAATAACTGTCTCTTTACCAGCTAGCCCGGAAACTCTCAGGGAACAAAGTGACTGCAATTAGTAAACACACAGAAAAACAAAGAAAATATCTTTCTGCCTGAATAAAAATTAAACATTAACAATAGGTCCTCATGACGCCTAAAGAGTAATGATTATTTTTTAGAGCTTACGAGGGAGGAAATTACCCATTGCAATGGCATATTTCTTCAGTGAAACCAGAATATAAAATTTATGCACATTTTCACACATGTGGTGCTACAGGTCTTAAACATATGTTTGATGGATTTTATTGTAACTGTTTATAGCTTATTTTGGAGATTGCTGAGTGAACTTTCAGACGAAGTGCTGTGAACCAGCACATGAAAACTGAAAGTCCCGTTAAACTGAGGTTTAGGTCAGGTCTCAGCTGTCAGATTGAGGGGATGAATTTTCTTTTTTCCTATGGAACATCCGAGAGGTCTTCACTGACACATGGAAATGTGTTCAGTTCTACCGTCCCCAGACCTAGCATCGATTTTATGATGTATGAAAGCAAGCAAATCGCTTTGATGGCAATGAAAGCCCCCAGATGACGGAAGACAGGCTGCAGGACAATGTATAGGGGTTTGGATGAGCTCCATCACTATGCTACATACGCCAAGGGGAACACCAAGAGACACAGCAACAATGGAAAGTAGATCAGACACAACCGTCATTGCAGTGACACAAATACATACTGACCTGGCATATCCGAATGGCATTGTCCAGAACCGTCTTAGTGTCTGTGCCGTAATCGCTGCAGGGGAGCTGGGCGCGGCTAAAGTGGGCCTGCAGCAGCAGGTGGGTCTTGGTGTGGGCACTGTCAAAGGAATGTGGGTTGACCTGCAGGGGGAGCCGCTGAGCCAGCTCACTGTTCAGCTGGTCCTCGTTGTGGCGCACTGGCAGCTCAGCATACTCCTCTGCATCCTGTGTACAAAAGGGAGACGGGTGGGGGCAGAGGTCAGCCGGGGTGGACACTCTTAGGCTCGGCAGACGGGTGACAGCGTCGGAAGGAACAGCTGCAGCCGGATGGATCAAATCTCTCTGCTTTTATCATACAAGCCCTCAGAGCTGCTTTTATACATAATGTGAAAGGCAGGCCTCCTCAGCTTTTCCTGGTTAGACGATACTAGGTTTAAGATTGCAACATATTCCATATGGACTTAATCCAAAACTTCCTCTCACCTCCAAAATATGCAACTGCTCGACAGATAAATAAAGGCGAGACTAAACTAACATGCACACTTCACTACCTTTCAGAAGAACTTAACATTGCTAGTAACGGGGAAAATGTTAGCTGAATTTGTTAGCACTAAATGCCATCAGAGCAATAGAGCTGTGCTTACTGTCTACTACAGGTCATATATGCAAAAGCATGGGTTTTTGTGTAAGGCACATCTCTGTCAGCTTTTCTAATGTACACTTGTAAAAAGAGGCCATGGGCATATTAGTCACTGTTCTGTGCACTTCCACCCACATCCATCAGCGCTAAAGCACTGAGCTCAAATGCTTCAGAGCTGGGAAAGTGAGAAATGGTGGAAAAACTGAGAACAAACGAGCAAGTTGCTAGATGATTTATCTGCTGAGGGCATTGAGTCTGCATACAGATAGACAGAAGATAAAGGGGCTATCCTTATCAGTAAACAGGCGTGCTGACACAAAGCTCTTGCACATTCTTCTCCTTCTCTGGTGAAATTTACATACACAGAAAGGGACCACAGATCTTTAGAGGGTTGGGCAAGCGCTTCTGAGTCTTCAAGTTCAGATTCTTTTGATATGCTGATGTGACGTGGCAAGTCTTTGTGAAACAATTTTCTTGCACAGTGGCATCATTTAATTTCATGAGCCCTGACTGATTTATGGATGACTAAAACAGGCTTTAAAAACAGGAAGCGAGATGGAGCAAGGTTGAGAGGACTGTGGAGCAAAGGCTCAAGGAATTAGGAAGAATCTGAGACCAATATTTTGATTGTGACTCAAATCTGACTAAAATTTTATAAATTAAGGTGCAGGTCTGTTTTGTTGAGCTATCCTTTGTTGGTACCTGAACACTAACCTTGAATTGTGCCAGACGGTCAGTTAGTTGTGGTGAGTTTTTACTTGCTTCTGATAGGTCCAATTTATTGGAACAATTTTTAACAGGTATAATGCTGACCAATGGAGAGGACAAATCAAAATGAGTAACTGGCTAGAGCTGAGCTTTAACAGTAAAGATGAACACAGAGTACATTTTTTCAAGGCACTCAAAATATATTTAATGACCACTGATAAAGCACATGTAGACAATTTAAAAACAATTTGTAGACAATTTATGAACAATTTTTTAGGGCAAGTCATCTGCAGACATTTTTTTTAAATAAGCATTGTGTTATAAGGTTGAATTTGTGAATTTCAAACTGTGATTTTCAATATGCAAACTATTAATCTATTAGCTCTATGGGGACCTATAAGAGTGAGGGAGGGAGAGCGTAATAGAGAATGAGGCAGAATTAACAATCGGCTGGGCGTCTCATTATGGCCACGCCACAGTAATTAGAAGACATTGAGAGATGGTGAGGTTTTTGTGCGGCTGACAAGGGGAGTGATTTGAGAGTATTGAACCCCCCGGCTGGGGTGGAGTAGGGGGCTGGCAGAGGTTCAGCCGGCCTCATGTCAAGCTTTTGTTAACCAGTCTGTGGGAGGCTTAAACACAGGCAAATGTTAAGGGACAGATAGTTGGATAATAAAGTAGTGCACACTTTAATTGGAAGAGCTGACCTCTCCCTGCAACCCAGTCCTTAATTAGCACAGCACAGACACTCTCACTGTCATTGACAAACACACACAGGGTTCATGACCATAACTGACAAAAACACTCTTTCACTGCTTACAGGATAAGCAGTTTTCATACAAACTTATTGGTTCATTAAAATCAACAAAACATAAGTTTAATTTATTATATTAAATATTTATATTATTTCCTGGCGTTAACACCAAACTGCCCACCATATCTTACACATAAATTACACTTTCAATTATCAATTAGTAAAAAAAAACCTTAAACAAACAAAAACCTATTAATTTGTGAGATAATAAGAAGAGTTTAGACTTGAAAAACAAAAAAGGTAACAATGGAAAATGCAAATGAAAATATAGATAGATACAGTGCTCAGATAGATACAGTGCTAGAGAGCAAGAGGAGTGAGCATGTCTTCCAGACAGGATCGCAACAGAAAAAACAATTAAAAGCAAGAATGAAACAAATAAGGCAGACAATTGATGTGGATTTGAGAGGATTTAGCAAGATGTTTCAAATTTTATGTAGTTACAGAATGTCATGCATGCTGTAGCAGAATATTTGAGCAGCCTCGAGAGAAAGCTCTCATGCTAAACTGCAAATGTGTCTCATTAAAAACTGAAACAAAACTTTCCACTAGCAAACTCACAATAAATAAATAAACTCAAACAGAGAAGCTCACATCCAAAATAAATGCTTTTGTGTACTCACTCAAGGAATGCTTGATTTGAGCGCAAAAATATAATGTTGAGCAAATTGCATATTGAGCAAATCAGTTTCTCTCAATGCACATTATGGAAAATTAAATTCTACATCAATATTTAGAGCACAGTCCAAATACAATCTTTAATGGAAGCCTATCATTAAACGTGAAATTAAATATTATGTACTACAAACCAAACTGCTGTGAAAATAAGGCTCTACGAGGTCGGTTCACCACACACGTAATTCACAAAACATAAAAACAGTCTAGCTCACTCAATGCATTATGCTGCCAGAATGAATGTGTGCAGTCAATGAAACCACAGTCACATGATGCTTTCATTTCTGAAAGGTTTTGGCAGTGTTCTCTGACAGCTTGCCTGTCGATTGCCTCCCCTTTGAGCAGGACTCCTACTACACGTGTGTGTGTGTGTGTGTGTTTGTGAAGTGAGACAGATGTGATGTCACTGGCCACCGGTGAAGTGTGAAAGCGCTTTATGTTCCAATTATGTCAGCAATCAGCGGAGAGGAGGAGAGCCCCGAGAGGACCAGATCACAAAGCACGAAGAGCCAGCGCTCTAATGAGGCGAAAGTAAAGGCAGAATTTTCACACTAGCCTGGAGAGCTGCAATTGTGAGGAGTGTGTGTTATGTGTTGTCTATGCCTATGGTCCTCAATGAGATTGTTGTGGTGGAAATATTTGTTGGTAAGAAAGGCTACTGGGTGGAATGCATCAATAGGTTTGGGTGTAACAAAGCAGTGTGCTGGGTATCACTGTTATACCATCAAATATTATTACTGATTTTAGAATATTCATTATCATATTTAGCAGTAGTACTAAGAGTAGTAGTAGTAACACTGGTTTTATTGTGTAAAAAAGTTCATCACAAGTGTATGTGTACCAAGACACCTGGTCCAAAATGACTGGAATACATTTCAAGAAATAAATAAAGACGATAAAACTTTTTTCCCCTCATACAAAATGACCTGTATAGGGACCATTCCCTTCCTACAGTGTGACTACACAGAATCTCCAGGGAGTGTGTTTACTTACGGTGAGGATGGACAGCAGATCCTGGACTGGCAGCTCTGGCTTCAGCCTCTCCTTGAACATGCGAACAGTCTGGTGCTTCAGGTAATAGTAGGAGGCAATGCGGCCATAAGTAAGAGCCTCAATGGTGCGCTCATCCTGGATAATATAATAGAGACACGTTGCCAACAAAAGTCAGTATCTGACAGCAAAGAGTGAATTATGTATTTACATCATTCAGAGTAGATGGTTTCAGACCCATCAGAAACAAAAATTCTAAACAGTAAGGCAAAAAAATATTTTCTGCGACATGTTGTGGAAGGAAATAGTTTTTATTAAAGGAGAAAAGAGAGCAAATCAGTGTACTGCGCGTACAGAAAAAAACAAGTAGATCTACTTGGTAAGAGAGCTTGAGCCCCTGTGGACCAGTGCACAGCAAAGTGCACCTGTTAAAAAGATGTTCAATATTTTTTCCCACCAAGACTGATTGGTCCACTTAGTCAGACATCTGCCCATTGATCATTTGTGTTTTGAAGTCAATCACATAATTCTGGGTCTAGTTAGGCTTTTGTCTTTTCTATCACAGGCAGGGAAACAGTAATGCATACATCACTTTGAACAAATGTCTAAATAAAATAGATTTTTTTCCCTCAAAAACTGATGCCAAAAAAGGGAAGTTTCTGATAATGAAGAAATGCAAGTAGGTGGTTGACTGTACATACAAAATAATCAGATCAACAAGCCAAAAACTGTCTTTTGTTTGGCATGCTCAGAAATTTGTCTAAAGTCATTCATTAACAACACCAGGAATATACTAAGTAGACATTCATACCTCCTGTATTTCCATGCAGTAGGAACATTCCAGATCTCGAAGGCTTCTTTCCACAAGATTGGACAGAAACTTGTTGATCGTCTCATGACTGATATCATCTAGATTGTAGTAGCTTTAAATGAAGAAAAAAAACAGCATGTGTGACCCAACAAAGGCCACAGACTGAATTAATCATTACTAAAAATTATAACACAGACATTATATAACATTAAATACTCTATGTGTTAATGCTACAGGCCTGATAAAACAAACAACATATCTCCTATGACCAAGGCCAGCAGAACAGTTCATCTGACTTATCCGATCATGCATTATGGCAAACAGATGATCAGATTTTCTCTGTTCTGCCATTTACAGTTATGCTATATAAGAAATATACCAATAAAAATATAATAATAATAATACTTAAACATTCGGATTGAAAAAGCTCAAGTTGGTTTTGTCACATTTCAGTTATACAGTAACTGTGAGGAATCTTGATATACAGAAGAAGGTAAATAAACAAATGAAGGTGAAGGAAATTCAGCGGTTCAGTTTTTTTTTCTTCACGACAAAGAAATACATAAAACACATCTACATAAAAACGTGCAATATATTTAAAATAAATATTTTCTTCTTCTGCAATTTGTGCTAGTCAGTCTGGCTTTCCTCGAATGAAGTGGCACTCACATCACATGCACTTGTCTCCAGGAGACAGAATAATAACAAAAAAAATTAGGTACAGCTTTAATGAATGTTTACATTAAGGTGACTGATAATTCTTTCTCTTCCCTACAGGGCTGGTATGGACAGCGATGTGTGAGGAGGACTAAATGAAAAATAGGCAGCATTCAGCGTGCACTGTGTGTGGCTTCTCGTGAACACCTCTTGGTGTGATTAAGCCACTGCCATTATCATTATCCCCATTTGGCCCCTGATGGTGCAGAGTGGCTGATCGGCACTCTTTATGGGACCCCCGGGGGCCCACGCTTGCCTCGCCTGCCCAGAGAAAGAAAGCATGCAGCGCGGGCCGCCCAAGTGAATCATTGCTGATGAAGGATGGCTGGTGTCAAGATGACTGGTTCAGCACGCTGCAGCTTTAAAAGAGCGGCAGACAGAGAGATAGATGGGGACGGGAACATGTCTTTCCGTTCTCACTCACACAAATAACCTCCTCCCACTCATGCACACGCTTATTCTCTCTCTCTCACACACACAAAGACACACACACACCCCTCTCAAAAACTGGAATATCACAGAGCTGAGGTTTAATTTTGTAAACATTTAGCAGTTTAGGAAATTATTTGTGGTGTCCTCAGTTGAGTATTACAAAGTGGGGAAACACTACAGCTAAGCAATAAACACAACCATCAATCATCATGTATTAGTAATACTATTACTACTAATACAACTACTGCTGCTACTACTACTACTAATAATAATGATAACAGTCAAATAAAATGAGCATAGCCAAATGAAGTCCGAACTGATTCAAGTGATAAAACACCTGTATATTGTTGCAGTCCAATAAAACATAGCTTTATTTTTTTCCAATTTCAATTAAAGCTCTTTACATAAACCTATATTACAAGTTCTTCTGTAAAGTTACTATTTTGGAGATCCTTCACTCCACAGTTGGAGTGTGCAATCTCCTCATCTAACTGTTTTTCCCTTTTCCAGACCGTGAGCTTCAGAACTGAGAAAGCAAGTCGAGAAAGAATTGTAGACAATGTGTTTTGGGAGTCTTCAGTTAGCAGTAACAGCAGATGATAAGCATTATTCCCTTAACTGCCCGCACACAAAAACAGAAATGATGTCTGAATTTTTCACCAAGGAAAAGAGAAGTGCTCGCACTGAATGCAGTGGATGTTGTTATGCTGTTGCATGAGCTCTGTCAGTGTTCAGCAGACCAGAGAGGGCACCGTCGGGCCTAAATGTTTAATGTGGGCTGACAGGCGTGCAAATGCCAGCACTGTGGAATGTTCTGGAATCATCATCTTCAATTCATAGCAGATGTCTATGCTGCCCTATATGACCCCTGGAGCCAGGGATGAGTTTGTTTGTGTGCGTGTGTGTGCGAGAGAGACACTCCGGCGTGTGATGTTTTAGATCATGGTTTGTGATGTCAGATTGAACTACAGGGTGGGCTGTGCACTATGCACTAGCAGAAAGTTGTCATGGCAACACAGTGAGTAAGTGGGTGTGAGGAGCCTGCAGAAGATTCACTCAGGTTTGACCACACAGCTGACATTAGATCACATACTACAACAATGAGCCAATTAACTGGTCAATACATGTTTTCCAAATTACACTGACATTACTGTAGAGTTTTGTTCTTTTAACACAGTCAAGGATTACCCTCTCAGAGACCTTTTCACATATCACCATATAGAAAAGCAACTAACCTCAATTATAAATCTAAAAATATTCATTAATCTCACTCTAATATATGACCCAAGCCAAAACAACCCAGCATGAAAAAAACGAGTTCCATAAATATGAGTCAGGCATTTTAATGGTAGGTAATTGGTTTTAAATTTTGTTTGGGTTGGGATGATAAGTGATACGTGCAGAAAAGGAAAAAAACAGAGCGTATAAAAGTGTATAAAGTCCATGTATAAAAGTGGCTTAGACAATGTTTCCATAAATCTCTGAAAACTTAGGATCTGTAACATACAAAAAGTCAGATTTGTCATTTAACCCTACGATTGCAATGTAAATGTAGCCTGAGAGACATCCGAACTGGATCAGATTTAAATGCTGTTGAAGTGCGCAGAGTCAGATTTAAGTGTTGGTGGATGTATAGCTACACGTTCCTTTCAGGCTTGACCAGGCTCTATCTGGTTTTGTCTATTAAAAGCTACAGCCTAGTAAATCTTTTTGATGTAGGTAATAATGCAGATTGTGTTTTTCTTTCTCCCTTAAAATCACTTAGATTGTTTTTTTCTTTTTTTGGAAAATTATTTTTATTATTATTATTAATATTAATAAACCTAAATTTAAAGCAAATTTATTTTGGTGAAATTTCAGTTACATATCAGTTATATAGAAAAGACTTGCGTCAATATAGAAGTGAAAAAAATCCCCAAAGGATATTTAAAACAAATGTTTTCAGTTGTGGTTGGTGCCGTTTAGCCGTCATCAGTGAAAAAGATTTGACTAAAGAGCATACCTGGGGTTCATAACCAGTCGACGGAAGAAATAAGTCCAGGTGATGTAGTCCATAGCATCCTGCTTCGAAGTGACTGTTCCTGCAGCGATCTCTGCGTTCAAGTGATCAGAAAGCACGCCAAGTAGACTGCAGCAGGATAACAGCATTAATTGAATCCATGTAGGTTTACAGCACTCTTTTTTCATATTCATTTCTTTCAAATTCATGACAATATACTTACCTGGACTCGACAGGGAATGGCTCATAGAGAAACTTCTTGTAGAAGTCTTTTTTAATGTCATGTACCAGGATGACTGCCTTGCCCTGGTCATCGAACTGAGGTCGACCTGCCCGTCCCATCATCTGAAGTACATCTGCAGAAACAGGTAAACGTGACACACAGCAATGTGCGTTTAAAGTGGATTTCTTCCCCAGTTAGCACAATCGCTACCTGTAATTGGGTAGTCCGCGTAACGGTGAGTCTTCCCATCGTAATATTCTGTACCCTTCACAATCACCAGATGGGCAGGAAAGTTTACACCCCAAGCCAGAGTGCTGGTAGCGATTAGGACCTTAAAGAGAAACAGGAATGTTTAACTGAAACATGACAGTATTTCCATCACAGAATATCCACATCACAGTCAGGAGATTGTCCTGAAAAACAGTTTTCAAAGCAGCTAAATTATCACATTAAATACTTTAAAAGCATGACATTTTGGGGACTTTCCCTGTTGCACATAACTAACAAAAGATGTGTGTTGGTTCATAGAAGGTTTTATACCTGAATTTTGCAGTTGACAAACAGCTCTTCCACTGTCTTCCTGTCTCTTTCGTGAAGCCCAGCATGATGCATGCCTATGCCAAAGGCCAGCGTCAACTTCAGGTTTGAATCTCTCACTGTGGCAATTATGTCCGTCATCTAACCGGAAATATTTAAATATGTAGTTGTAAGTGAGCAAAAAAACACTATAAACTGTATTTTCACTACCTGGACATCATGTTAATAAACATCTGGAATCACAGGCCAGGAAAATAGAAACAGAAAGAGAAACAGTGACATTTTAAAAAGTTCCCAAACCAAGAGCTCTATATTCTGTTAATAGTTTGAAACATCCCTTCCACACACATTTGTTAACATAAAATGTTAATAAATACCTACACACAAAAACACTTTTTGTAGTTAAAGTTCTCTTGTGCTTTGAAATCTTCCCATTCCCAGCAAATCTGTTCATTCTGTTCTTGTGAGATTTCACACTACATTAACCTCTGTAATTATATTACTGAGGCTGTAACTAAAGGCATCATGAATAATTCATATCTTGAATGGATGTAGTCCTATGCTACTTGGCACACTTGGAAGGTAAGATCTGATAGTGACAGTCACAAACACAGTTCCCAATAATGGTATGTGTGATAAGACATTAGTGCTTAGCTATTTATGTAACACTATATATGAAGTGCCATTTTATAACGGACGCTGAACAGTTGATGAGATAGAATGAAATGTTTATGAACAGCCAATAAAAAAAATGGGCAAGCCAAGTTGTGTCTCCAAAACAGAAGGTCTTCACTGGTATTCTCTGTGTGCAGAGGTTAGTACCTACCACAGGTGATCCAAGAAAGGACAACCAGTGAACTGGTGACACTGTCATACACACCTACGGCTCACTGATGTATGTGGGGAGCAACGCCTGCCTAATCTGATCCTAATGAAATGGCAGAGATGGCACCAGAATGCACTATGGGATACGGCAAACTGGCGAAGGCAGTGTGATGTTCTGCCGGAAACCTTGGGTCCAGGCGTTCCTGTGGATGTTACTTTGACACGTCCCACCTACCTAAACATTGTTAAAGAGCTAGAACACCCTTTAATGGCAACAGTATTCTCTATTGACAACAGCCTCTTTCTGCAGGATAATGCATCCAGCCACACTGCAAAAAATGTTTAGGAATTCAAGGTGTTGACTCAGCTCCAAATCTCCAGATATCAAATCAGATCCAAATCTGTGGGATAAGAAGGACAAACTTGTTCGACCTTGCAACTGACAAGATGCTCTACCAAGTCGGAGCTATATTGGTGGCACCTAATATTAGGCTGTTGGTTTTAATTTTATGGTTGATTAAAACACACACACACACATGCGCACACACTGGAGAGGGGGTGGGTAATCGAGCTGAGAGGGGAGTGGGCAAGAGGAAGAGGCAGGGGGACCCCTGCAATGAGACAGGCAGCTAGCGCCAGTGGCCTGTCATTCAAACAGCAGGGTCTCCAACTGCGGCTACACGGCCCAATGCAGAGTAGCAGCAGGGAGCAGCATATATCACTAGAACACACACAGCTCAGTCAGGCTCCTAAAGCTTTACACACACTTATGCATGTACAGCGCTTCTGTTAAAGCTAGATGTCACCTGACAATTGGGCAGTGGAATATACACTGCAGTCAGCACTATTTTCATGTTTTTACTGATATACATTATGACAGTTTATTTACAACACAGTCTTGCTCAAAATCATTTATTTGGAATGCTGTGAAATCATTTTTAGGCACTACTGGGAACTGGATACCCAAAACATACCATAGTCTTATTCAAAAAGAACAATGCTGTGCTGCTGAAAGACACCTCTAAGAAACATTCCACTGTAAGACATTAGATGTGATATTGGAACTGCCTGTTAATATGCTAAAATGATTTAAAATAGATTTAAATTTACCCAAGCTGCACTAAAAATGTGTTGAGGGATGGCAGACTCTTTCACACAGTAAGATTGACATGCATAAAGAAAACAAACACTGATGATGGACACCCCACCACCCTTGTAAACATCTCCCTGTCAGATAGTGATGGACATATTCAACTACTACAATAGACTCTGACTTTCCATAATAGCATGAGTTCTGTCAGTGCTTAATATATTCATGTTAACAAAGTTTTATGAGTTTGAGAAAAACCTAACTTAACGATACATGCTTGCATAACATCTCCTGAAATATCAAGAAAGCAGTAAAATCAAGAAATCAAGAAAGTGCAACACACATACTCCTTGTGGCCTACAGTCACACCTACATAAACAGTCAATCCTCTAACCATATGCGTTATGTTATCTAGATATCTGTGTTATAGCACGAGGACATAAGACTCTAAATGCACTAAAATTTTACTGTGTGATTATGTGATTATGTCTAACTGCATTTGTATTTCTATTTGTGTGGAGGCTCTCGCTCTTTCTTCTCACTTATCACTTCAAGAAAATTATCACCTACGAGAGACTACTTTTACGTTATAAGAGTGCAATATTTTTCTAGTAGCTCTGTAATGGAGTGCTATGAAAATATTATCATACGCTTGTATTCGGAAACCAAAAGAGCTGTTTGCTCAAATGATCTGAAGGTACACAAAGAACTTCAATCATATCTACCCTAACACACATTCTCTCTCTCTCACACACACGTACACACGTACACACGTATATATAAAAATGCTGGGCAACTATAAAACATCTTGAATCACGTGTTTTTCTGTATACATATACATATATA
>JBBJLR010000007.1:12296280-12313638 GCA_037577145.1 Brachypetersius gabonensis
CTCTCTCTCTCTCTCTCTCTCTCTCTATCTATCTATCTATCTATCTATCTATCTATCTATCTATCTATCTATCTATCAGAGATTTGTGAGCTATCACAGGCAGGAGCATCAGGGAGGGCCTTAGTCTGGATTTAAAATCAGATACTTTCTACTCCACAGTGACGGCCGCTGCAGGATCCCCGGCTGTTCATCTGAAATCAGGCGAATTAGGAGCAAAGAGGGAATTTGCCTGAACTATTTCAACTATTCGACCACATGGAACCAGTTACTGCGGGAGAGCTGGATAGATGGCTTCTGCAGAGGATGGGAAGAGACAGAAGGGGGGGGGGGGCAGACTCCCTGCACAAAAGATTCTTGTCTCTCAGTCACTGTAAAATATGGGCTGGCCAAAATATTAGTATTCTGACTGATTATGTTTTATCTTGAGTTTTACCAAAATGCTGGGTGAGATGTTCTTGTGAGATCAGCAGTGTTGGTTAACCAAATTCAATGATCTCATTAAAGAAAGTCAAAAAGGACATTCATTTTAAACAGAAACATGCATGAGGCAAAACAATCATTAAAGATACACAGACAAATTTATGACAACAACAATGTATGAACAATGAAATAATTCAGACCGACAGTTGTTGGTCCACATTTTCCAGGAAATTAAAGGCACTGCTTGTGTTTTACAGTATTTTTTGTTGCCGTACACAGCATAGTGTGGTACTACTTAAAATGCTAGAAATGTGCAGATGACAGTGTGTGTTTTTGTGTATGTCGCTCACCTGTGCCACGTAAGCCAGGTCGGAGATGAGCGAGAAATTGTCCACCTCTCCACGGCCAATGTAAGTCTGCAGCAGGATGTTGATTTTGCCGTAGCCATTTTCCACTCCTCCAGCTGCCGGCAACTCGCAGAAGTTAGACAGCAACGTCTCCAGCTCTTCCATTTCCTCATCACGCACCTGCACACAGCGCAAGGCTATGGAACTGCACTCTACACATAAATGCGATGCCACATAAAGCTAGGCTGAAACTCTGGCTGCCCTTGGTTTGTTTCAGACTCATTCTGTCAAATCTAATTCCCCAGCAGTGTCAACTAATCTACAAACAGAGTGCAAGACAACAGCTTACCTTAACTTGTTCAAATTCCTCTGCTTTAGAGACAATACTTAAAATATCAGCTTCTGTTTTCTGGGCGTGGAAAAGTTCATTGAAAGTCTGTGGAATTAAAAGAATCAGAATCAGAAAATTGCTACATTTCCAGAACACTGGGCATTACATGTTGCATTCAATTCATATTACTCACCTGCTGACAAACCAAAAACATCATTTAGAATGAATAGAAAGAAGTAAGGCAATACATAGTGATTTCAGCTTCCAAACAAAAGTCTCTATTGTTTATGTGTGTATATATATGAGGAAATACATTGTACATGCAGTTAGAAAATTACAAATGAGAGGAAATTAATAATAATAAAAAAAATACTTAGAAAAATTGTTTCTCGCCAAAACCACATGGCTATCAGGGTAATAGCAGCAATAACTGAAATCTAGAGGTGCATTCACAAAAAAAAACCCCCACCAAAAGCCATATATGTAGTGTAGTCTACTTTGTTACTGTAAGCTTACAGAAAATAAAAGTAATCTTGTTTTTACCAGCAATTGAAAACCCAAGGTTTTACTGATCCTTTCAGTCCTGGAAAAAAGCATTGTGTGTGAAATCCTAGATCACAAACAAGGCAAAAATAACCACTATACCTCAATAGTGTTATACTTGATGTAGAAGTGGCTGGCTGTTCTGCCAAGATCAGTGGAGGCAAAATAACCGGTCCTCTCCTCAAACCGAATCATTCGAGCTTTGTCCAGTTTCCTTCCAGCCTCCACAACTAACTCCTTCCTGTAGAGTTCCAGCCCTGGATCCATCTGTGACAAAAGAGTAATATAATTCATTTATGGTAGGGGTTTGATGGGTAAATGGAGAAATGGTCCACCAACTATTTCTGGCCCATGGTAGGGCAAAGTCAGTAAAGGGGGTCTTTTCATAACATGTAGAGTATAAGCAAGAAAAATGCTATTTCTTGAAACTTGAAATGAAGAGGATGTGAGGTCTGCCGAGTTAGACTCAGAGGGCTCTGAAGAAGGTCTTGAAGTGTACCTGGTAGGCCTTATGATTGATGCCATAAGCCAGTGGATTGGCTCTCATTCGTACATACAGGTAGGTGTAGCTCAACCACTTAACAGCTTCTTCAACGTTAGTAACAGTTCCCAAAGCCACCTGGGAGAAGGGAAAACAAAGAGAAAAATATGCTTTGCTGAATGCTCTTATGTATTAGCTGACATTCTAAGAGTCACATAACATGCTGAAAGTAAAATTTTACACATTAACTCTTTAAATGAAGGCTAGTTTAGATTTCTTGTGGTCAGATTGCACCATCTTATGGTCAGTTCTGAAATTGTCACATTGGTTATATTTTATTACTGACTGCTGTTGAATGCTGCCATCAAGTGGAAACATGGGGGACTTCCCAAGATACGATAATTTTTTCACTCTATGAAATGAACCTGCATCTGTGATCAGATCTAATCACAACATTTGCTCACAGGACTGAATCTCTAAGCTTTTTTGCCCCTTTCTAAAGTAAACTTACTAATCTCCATTGTCCTTAGATGTATTATCCAATTACTCTGGAACTCTGAAGATAAATTATTTGGTAATTAATTAATTATGAAATTAGCAAGTATGATATTCCGTAATTAGTAAAGGGGGGTAAATGCCATGTGCTTTACTTTGTGTTTAAATGAAAGAACAGGTTATAATGAGGAACACCTTAGAAATTGTTTGTTGGAATTAATATTTAACTCACTAATATTTATCAATGTGTGTGAGTATAAAATAAACATGCACTGTCTTCTAGGCAGGATCACTACAGCTACATTTGTTTAAACTACGTACTTTTTGCCATTACAGTAGATAAGACATGTTCAGGCATGTAGTTATTTTAAACAGCCATTGCTTGCTTTATGAGGGTCAGCACACTTTTGTTCATTTCATTTGCATATTCTCTAATCATCCCCTGTTTAAAGAATTACAAGGGGAATTTTGCCTCTCCATCACTGCATCTTTACACCCCAGAGGAACCAAAGGTTATCAGAAGTACTTAACACTCAGAATTGTTTATACTTTTTCGAAGGGATATCACTTCTGTTGGCACTTTTGTAAATAAAGGTTTTCATTTGTTTAGTCTAAATAACAATAATCACGGAGCTGTGTTTAGGCAGTTATGAAAGTGAGAAACTGAGTATAAACAACTATGGGCTTGGCAAATTTTCATTCAAATAAAATAGTGACACTAAAACAAAATGACTGGAATAGAGGGAACATGAATTAAATGTCAATTTTACTGCTTATTCAAACAAGAACAATCAGTTACTCTAGATAACGAAGTGCATTCACTCTCTATAATAAGCATGATTTTAAAGTAACATCATACAATGTAGCCACAGACATTTTGGGGACAGCCTTAAAATGCCAACAAACGTAAATGTATAAGAAAGTACACATAATATGAAGTGTGTGTTAGGAGGGTGCAGTACTTCAGCATTGAGGTTATCAGCCAGGCTGGCATGAAACTGGCTCTCGATGGGATTCTGCTGAGTGAGGAGAGTCAGGTAGTGGCTCAGCTTATCGTGAGTGGTTAGGATGGTGCCCTCTCCGTACTTGTCAAACTGAGGTCTACCAGCACGCCCAAAAATCTGCATCACATCCAGGATGCCAAGGTCCACCATGGCACCCCGTTTGGCATCATAGATCTGCGTACCCTGTTACCACACAAGCAAACAATGAAGTACATGGACAGTGTTGAAGAGCCTGACCTAATTAATACATCTTTAGGTTGACAAAAATCAGCCAATAATTCTCTCTCTGATAATAATTTAACATTTTACAGCCAATGCAGGCTGAACTTGAACACAAAACATTACCGGGTTTCAAACAGCAAAGACATCATTTTATTTTATGAAACTATGTGAAGAGAACCAAGGAATAAGGGCTAATTAACATTCATCAACAAGATGGGTACAAAACTTTCATATCAGAGTTCTAGTATTTAGAGTGCTGACGTTATGTTGTGCTGTTTTACATCATACTTTTGTTATCCTGTAGCAAGCGTGTCATTCTGGGACTAACATTAGTTTGTGGTGACACTAAGACACAAAGCACAACTTTTTAGATAGAATTCTTTCATGACGTTCAAACTGAACATATTCATGTGGGACAGATTTTTAGCCATTCTGCTGTATTGTATCATATCATGTCATTTTAAATTTGTTACACTTTTCATAAAGTCTTTGGATTATTTTTATTTCAATGTACGTTCATGTATATGCAGGCAAAACTAATCTGGATTTCTCCCACACAGAAAGGGTGTCCCCTTACCTTGATAATGACTGCATGAGCAGGCAGGTTGACACCCCAAGCCAAGGTAGCTGTGCACACTAGAACCTTAAGGTATCCCTTAGAGAACATGTTCTCCATTAGCGTGCGATCTTGGCGCAGCATCCCAGCATGGTGGATCCCAAATCCATCAGGGAACATTTCTCTCATCTGCTTATTCCGTGAGCGCTGCACCTGTCAAGTGAAAAACAGACATAAAAGTATGTCCACAAATAAATCCTTGTCATTTACTGAGCAGAATACTGTTAGGAGGGATCACTGGGATGTCTACCTAATGCAGCCTACTGAATTAATTATAAATGAGGTTACCCTTTTTTCTAATGTTAATGTGACTAATTTGAACAATCCCAAATGTTAGTAGCAGTTTCCACATCAGACAAAATACAATCACTAATATTCTACAAATTTTAATACTTTCTCAAACACTTTCACTAATTACAAATTGAAGAAGAAAGAACAGAAGTGGAATAAGTGGAAAAAAAAGAAAAAAGGGTGGGGGGAAAAAAGAAGGGGACAGAGGAAAATCTGAAGGGGAAAAAGAAAAATAAGAAAAAGTAAAAACAAAACAAAATAAAACAAAAAACAAGGAGACAAAGAAGATGAAGAAAAAAAGAAGAAAAAGAAAAACATTTTGAGACCAGAATGAACATTAGTGAGAACTAATAATTGTTGCTTGTAACATGCGGTGTATGCTTTAATGAGCGCAGTGATTGAGATGTTGCGTTGACTGTCAGTATGGGTCGTGACCTATTCTGACAGTAATGGCCTCCCCATCAAAAGGTTTTATCTCTTTCTGCCTCAGTGCAAATAGAGGTCAATAGCAAGCAGGCCCCATTGCCTCTGAGAGAGAAAAAAAAACCCCAGTGCAGACAGCATCTGGCTCTGTCTCTCTCCTTCATCATGTTTTACCCACACAGAATACCAAGTAAAAAAAGACCAACCAGAAGGCAATCTCACCATCACTGCACTTTACTGTTTGTTGGCAATTGTGTATCAGTGCTCGTCTCTGGGTTTCCATGAGCCACGCCAATATGCCTGTTGTATCTTCTTATTTATTTATACAAGGAGTTTCTCTCCTTTAATGAGCCTTGAGGATATCTTCCTTCCTGATAATCAATACCTCAATCAAACACTGGCTGTAGCGCTCCTGTAACGAGCTGCTTTTTTTGCCCTTCAGTAACAAGCGGTTTATTTTTGCTACTTAATGATAGGTTCCATGCTGCCATTTGCCAGACTAAACCACTGTTTTTCCTTCTTTAGAGAGCCGTCCTCTCACAGATCAATGATTGTTGCTGCATTTTTGGTTCTTTAATGAATTGCTCCATAGTAAGATGTTTATTCCAGTTGTAGACTCAACTTTATTTATATATTTTTTTGCTTTTTATGTTGGACATTTTGTTTCTTAATAAGTTTCACAGGACCTTGTCATCTGCCCATCTGCCCATCTGTTTCTGTGCCCCATCCAACATTATAATGAGAATGCACCATTTCTCATTTGGACTGTAACACAGTCAGAATCAAGCCCTTCCATATTATACATCCCACATACATTCAGTGTTATAAGCACTGCCATTCTGGTTTCAATGACAACACTGTGTAAACCCGATATGAGTGACTGGCACTATGGATATTACTTGTCTCATTACTGGTCCATAGGTCCACAATATCTCTTCCTTGTAGTTTAATATATTTCCATACCCGCAAGTAGTGTAATCATTTTTGCCACATTGCTCACCAAGAGCACAAAAGAGCACAAAAGAGAAGATAATTTCACTAATCTGGACTTAAATGGCTGTGTATAAGAAAGGGCTTGCTGCCATACTTGTACCACATGTTCTCGGAGTGACATTATAATGTACTGAAGGCAAATCATAAGATGTAAAATTCAAACACATTTTGATAAAGTACTGTCATAAATATTTATGTATGTCCATGCATAAAAAAATAGTAGCATATGTGCCTGAAGGCAGATTCAGCAGCTTCAGAACTATAAAAAGGTAGCCTTGCCACGTAAGCTCCTTTAGTTACCATAAAGCTGCAACCAGGGAATAGCTTGAGTGCTTGCATTAAATAAAATAAATAAATACAAATTTAAAAAGTCACTTATCAGGGTATAGAACCATATGACCAGTCTGCTATACTTTTGCTACATTTTTGTATTATTTTTGTTTATGAGGCTGTAAACACAGAGCTAAATGTGCAATCTCTCCAGAAGGTTGAGGCTACAGACTAATTGAAATGCTTTCGATAAGGTTTGCTTTGAGGTGTCGGCGAGCGTTAGGCCTGTGTTATCAGATGCTAAGTTAAGGCGAGGTGGGGATGGGCTCTTCCGTTCCGAGGCTGGATTCAAGGTGGCAGCGTGTTGGCACTCTGATCAAGCCTGATTAAGACTTGCTGTGGAGAGATCATTTCCCTATGCACTGTGCTGAGGCCGGAGCTGCCTGCCTCCCACCTCACAGCAGAGGCCACTGATTACATATTACTCAGCCTAGAGCAGAGAAGACATCAGTCACACTGCAGTGAGACAAAAACACAGAACATGTCTGCTCACGGAGCTGCACAGACAACACGGCCATCACCCCGGCACGAAAACTGCAGCACCAATTCCGACAGCCTCCTCTGCCACTCTCTTGTCACTCAAAGCCCACTGAGTACTAATCACTGCAAATAAAATAATTCACACATAAAACTCATCCAACTCCCAAATTTGCAGAGAGAGTGGCTCATTGCTGATTTCAAGGTCCTTAATAGTCATAATATTTCTGCTGATGGTTTGACAGAGTCATTAACACTGCATGAGAGGAGTGGGTGAGCAGGAAGCGCTGCCACTCAAACACACTCGTGTTCTATTCTCCCCCTCTCCCCTACTCATCTCCCCTCTCTCTATTCTCAACACAAGCCCTCAATAGTAGCGTCCCTCTCAGAATGTTAACATCACCTAGTGTGTGCTTAAACACAAATGTGTCTTTGGATACTGGGGGAATTTCAGAATCTTTCACACTAAAGTTGTAAGCACTTACTCATGAATACCGGCACGAAAAAAGTTGTGGTGCATTTGTGTTGTGATGCTAAGAATGCAATATTATTTCTAGGCTGCAGCGCAAATAATCTACTGTGATTCTAGAAATCTAAAAACAATTTCAGGGGAAATATCTATTTTGAATTTTTCTGAGCTATGCTAATATACATGTGAACATGTTCTTAACATCATGGAAAAACTTTTAAAGTAAACAAAATGTAAAATTTACTCACAGGACTGAAAAATAGCCCATTTTGAATTCACTATTTCCGTGATGTCACAGACATCAGTGCATTTACATATATCCAGGAGTTGACTTTTTTTTTGCTCTAGTACTCCAATGAGTACCTACATGAACTAACTGGTACGTATCAAAATAAAAAATGTTCTCTGTGTCTCAGCCTTGGTGGCCGAGTGCATGCAGACGTCTGGTTCGGGGGTGGGGTGGGGGGGCGTTTATGCGCACATCATTGGGTCACAAATTAAGTACGAATTTTGCTGTGAAGGCCAAAAACTGGTGCACATTTTGTTACGTCTCTTCTGGCTTTCGTACCACTTATGTCAATCCCTGCATATATCCTCCTACTGAGTCAACAGCAGTTTAGCCCCTCCTATTCATGATGAAGTGTTTCAGTTTAAACTGCTTTTTTCTACAAAGCACAATACAGGGCAGCCAAGCAAAACACAGGCCATTAACACAAAGGTATTAAAACAGCAGTAACAAAAACTGTTAAAGAAAGAAATTATGACTGTTTTGGGAACTTAAAATCACAATCATAAATGGGCTTTAAATGAAAAATTGGAATTTGAAAATCTCACTTCAACCAAATTCTAATTTAGCCATTGTTAAGTTTGTCCTTTGGCAAAAGGTATTAGAACAAACACTGCATCACCTTAGTGCGTACGGGCTGCCATCGAAGTGCCTTATCCAACATCAAAAGGGAATAAAATAGGCATGTAAGCATCAGAACTAAACCATAAAGCAGAGGAAGGTGTCCTGGTCTGATGACTCACACTGTCTTCATGTGGACGGCCAGATGTGTGTGTCGGATGCACTATGGGAGGACTATAAGCAGATGGAAGCAGTGTCAATGTTATGTTTTTCTGGGAAACATTGAGTCCCGACATTCATGTGGATGTTGCTTTGAGATGTACCACCTACCTAACATTGATGTACACCAATTACATACCTTCATGGCAAAAATTGTTCTGGAGGGGTTTGAGTAACATGATAACGAGTTCAAGGAGTTAACTTCACCTGCAAATTCCTCAGATCTCAAGCCTAACACATCTCTGTGGGATGTGCTGGATGAAGTAGTTCTATTTATGAAGGACCCTCTTTGTAACTCACAGGACTTAAACGATCTGTGGCTAATGTCTGGGTGCCAGATACCACAGTACACCTTCAGAGGTCTTGTGGAGTCGATCCCTGCTGGGATCAGAGCTGTTTTGGTAGCACAAGATGGACCTACATAATTATAGGTAGGTGATGTTTATGTTATTGCAGTTTATCTACTTATAATGCTACTCCATTAAAAAATGTGCTATGCTATCCAAACTATGCTACTGAGTTCACAAACATATGGTTATTGAATCCTTAGACTAGTGAGTTTTTTTCCAACCCACAACACTGAGAATCAGCAATAATAGTGGTTCTATTGTCTGATTTGTATGACCAACACTTCTTAGAAGAAGAAAAAAAAAAAAAAGACAGACTGCGAGAAGCAGTGGCTGTCTGAAAGGAGTTTATTTATGGATGCGTGCACCCTCCCAACACATCATTCCATTCGTCCTGGGTCACTCTTTGGTCTTTCTAAGCAGCGGTGACAAGAATGCAGATCATCTTGACGCCATTTGATAAGGACAGCCTCAGGTGGCGATGTAAAAATAGTTTAAACTCCAGACAATCGATGTAAATTAATGAGCTAAATTCTGTACTGTAGACCCATCCCAGGTGGCGTGGGGGGAGGCTGAGCAAATCGACAGAAGCTGATAAGAGCTTTTTGAGTACAGAGCACTTTCACCATTACAGAGGAAGCCTGTCAGCCCGCTGTCACACCTGCCGTCTCCTCTATCCATAAAAAAAAAAGCCCATCACAACTCCACTCGAGCTGTCCAAACCAACCCTGTGCCTCGTGCACGCAGCAGGCCCGCCTTTCATCCACATCAGTGCGTGATCATAAGCTCCACAACAACAGCGCTGTGATGTCTCAAATAGCCCTCCCTTTCCACTGAAGAGTGAGTCACTGCTGCAGAAACCTTCTCTCACTCACACACACTCTCTCTAGGCAAATTAAATCAAATGAGCAAGGATTTATTAACACTGCTGTCAAAAAACACTACACTACCAATGAATTCTAAAATAAATTGAGGTGATAAAACTAACAGTGACGGACAATTTGATAGAATTGTCATTCAAATTGAAGCGCTGCACGTAAACCAAACAGATGTTTCAGAATTGTGTTGCTATTAGCAGCACACTGCTATTTTCTCAGCTGAATATGAGGCAACCTGGCTGCAGTAAAAATATATGACCACTAGATGTCTCCTGTTCTCCATCCTTACGCAGTGGCTGAAGGCAGGGTTGCTGGTGAGTGGTGGGTGGCAGGTGCGGGGCAGAGGGCTGAATGCCAGGGCTTCGGTCCAGGAAGGCGGGTGCTGAATGAGGTATCAGGGAGGGTTCTGTAGAACAGACAGGAGCCACGATCTGTGTCTGAGGCAGGTAGCGGTCACGCCTGCCAGACAAGGCCGATTGGGAGGGACAGGGAAGGTCCCAGAGAGAGCTACAAAACGCGGGCAAAGTCCAACCCCCCCACACAATTTCCACACCCCTTCTCTATTTCTGGGCATCTTTCGGCTTCTCCCCTACAACACAGCCTTCCTTTCAACACGTCAGTGGCTACGGTCAAAATGCTACAAGCCTCCACTCTCTAAAACAGCATACAGAGTCCTCACAGTCAGTACAAGGTGCCCTCCTCACAAGATCCCTTCAAGCTTGATAATCCGTACAGACTTCAAACAGCTCAGGTTCAACCAAGAAACATGTTCTGCACAAGCGGAATCTTGCACGGCGTACATTTTCTTGGGCAAACAAGAAGTAGTATAGCATCTAATACAAATGCTATGACCGGGGTTGTGTTCCACATATGGTAACACATGCAAGAAATCTTGAGATTTGAGTGAGAGATATTTAGACTCGTCAACTTCAACATTAAAACCACAGACAGGTGAAGCGAATATTGTCTTGTTACAGCATCACCTGTCAATGGGTGGGATATATTAGACAAGTTAACAGTCAGTTCTTCAACTTGGTGTGCTGGAAGCAAGAAAATTAGGCAAGTGTAATGATCTGACTTTCATATGAGCCATACTATGATGTTTAGATGACTTGAGTCAGAGCATCTCCTGCAGGTCTTGTGGAGTGTCCTCGGTATGCAATGCTAAGAATCTACCAAAACTGGCCCAAGGAAGGACAACTGCTGAACCGGTGACAGAATCACGGACACCAAAGGCTAATAACTGCATGTGGGCTTCCAGGGCAAGATTGCCTAGTTTAGTCCCACAGAACAGGTACTGTAGCACAATCCTATGAAAGAGGTTAATGCTGGCCGTGACAGAAAGGTATCAAAACACACAGTGCATCAAAGCTTACAGTGTGAGGTGCTGCAAAGGTGCAGACCAGTCAGAGTGCCCATGCTGACCTCTGTCCATCGTCAAAAGCACCTGTAATAAGCGCATGAACAGCAGAAATGGACTCTGGGGATGTGAACGAAGGCGGCCTGGTCTAAACTGAAAACGTTTCTAACATTTCTCATTTTTACATTGTTTGGATGGCTGGGTGTGTGTGCATTGTTTACCTGGGGACGAGATGATACCAAGATGCACTATAGGAAGAAGGTAAGCTAGCAAAGGCACTACGATGCTCTGGGCAATGTTTCGCAGGGAAACTTTCGTGTGAAATTCATGTGGATGTTACTTTGACACATACCACCTACCTAAACATTGTCTTAGACTATACATTCCATTCACGGCAACAGTATTTCCTGATGTCAGTGGCCTCTGTCAACAGGATGAATTCTCTTGATTTGAGAATGGTTTGAGGAACATGAAAAAGATGTATAAACAAATGGTGAAACCACGTAATGTGTAGAGTAGTATTTAATACAAGCCTCTAAATTTCACATGCACCAATATCAAAAAATATTTTCAATAGTCTGGAACAAATAATGTGCTCTGTTTAGTATTGATTATACTGCATGAAGTATTATAAAAAAATACAACAAGCAAGCCCACAATGGAGGCAGACCATCCCTCCTCTGAAAATATTATTTCCTCTTTGTCTCAAATTTGTGAACAGGGAGTAAAAATACATTCCTCATAAGAGTATATTAACTCAGGGATAGTGCATCATTGCAAAATATTGTACTTTTATTATGTTGCACACTGTAATAAACTGATCATACAAATATTAAAATATGAATATATGGCAGATTTACAGGCACTACTTGTTTTTTCTGCATTAAAAATTAGTCTAACCAAGAGACCATATTTTATACAATTTACAAATTTAGCAACACAGGAAATAAACAACAAAAAGTGCCTGAAAATGTGTGTTCAGTTTATAAAAGTCCTCGAAAAAAAAAAACATATGAGACACGGCACAATGGAGTTTTACCAGATCTGTTCAGACTGATTTCGCAGCATTTTATTGTCTTTTTAATTGTGTGTAGATACAGGCTAGTACGTATAACATGCTAGTCATGACAAATGATACAATACATGTCGTACCTCTCTTATGTTGTATGTCTTGTGACATAGCATGATATATTTTATTTAAAATTTGTTGTCGATACTTGACTCTTGCTGTGACTATACTGTGGTCATGAATGTCAACTGCACTCTCTTTTAGAGCAGCATTTTATTTTGCCTTACCATTGAATTACTGACGTACTCTGGTCTTGGAGTAGCATTGTAGCATATGAAGCATGCTAGCGATAATGGGTTGCTGTGTGCTAAGCAGAATAAATGGGCTAGGAATTGTGGCAGGGCCTTGGACTGGAATCCCCATCCATCATTTCTATTTATAGACCCAAGTCCTTCAAACAGCTCATGCTCAGGACCCTGTACAGAGTCAACTCCTTTGCCTCATGAAAACGAACATGCAACATAAACTGTCTGCACTGGAAAAACATAGATATGTTTTATGAAACACACACATAAAAACACACACAGATCATTCAAAAAATTAAAACCACTGACAGATTTGAATAACTTGAAAGTGCATTAAAAGCAGGAAAAATTTACTTTGACAAGGGTCAAATTGTGATTGGTTGACAACTGGGTCACAGGATCCCCACAATTCTGGGCTTGTATGCAATGGGTAGCACCTACCAAAAGTGGTCCAAGAAAACTGGTAAACCCTAGGTCCTGGTGTAGACTATGTAGAAAACTTCATGGTAACAGTATTCCCAACGGCAGTAGCCTCTTTCATGGACCCTGTCACACCACCAAATGTGTTTAGAAATTGTTTGAGGATCATGACAAAGAATTCAGGGCCTCTAATTTTCCCACATCTCTAACAGATCGAGCATCTGTGGGCTGTGTAGGACAAACTAATCCACTCTATGAAGGTCTTCACTCACAACTTACAGGAAATCTGATTCTAATGTCTTGGTGCTAGTTACGACAGAACATTTTGTCTTGTGAAGTCCATTCTATATAAAATTTGGCTGGTGGTTTTAATGTTATGTCTGACTGGTATATATTAGCCTCAAAGATAAACATAGACTAAGTATAAAGACCAGTGGTTCCCAAACTTCTTATAATGAGTTCCACATCAGAAAATATTTGGCTTTTGAGATGCCACCTTTATGACCAATGTGCAAATACAGTACACTGGGTCTAACTCTATGTACAGTTCCTAAATGCAAACGTATTCCTAAGAAGAATATCATTGTTGACTGTTGTCTGTCACAGCCATGCTGTACAAAGGAAAACAAAGTATAAGGAAATGACACCTAAACTTTTCCTATGGTCTAATGTAAGAACATCATCATTATCTTGACATCACAGTTTATACAGTTAATGCTTGTAACAGTGGTATCAAAACAAAAATATTACATTTATTTTAAATCTGATTTCAAAAATCTCATTGTTGAGGTATGTTTTAAAAGGAGTTTAATTAATTAAAAAAAAAAAGAGAGAGTTTAATAATCAGTAATATGCACTAATTACACTACTTACAATTTTGTATTCAGGTTGCATGCTCTGACATTGTAAACAAAAATATATCTGCCCTGAACAATCGCTTTTTTCTCACTCTCCCACTCTCTGTGTCGCACACACACAGACACACATTCACTTTTGAATGCACTTAAAACGCCCCTGCACATCCCTACTCAATTAGAAACTTTTGCTCTTTAATAGAGAGTGCTTTGCATAGACAGCAGCTCAATAAACAGCCATTATTCCTGCGATTTCCTGCTATCACTTTTTCAAGTGAGTGCATTAAGATATCTAAGCCTGATTGACAGTCTCTTCAAACTAAGCGATGGTGCAAATTAATGAACAGCGTAAGGGAGATATGTAGTGGGCTCACTTCTGACTGTTAAAGCAGGATAAATAAGGCCAAATAATATAATTGACCTTATGTGTGCTCTATTTTTTCAATGCACGTGCATACTGGGGATTAAAAAACAGGTATAAATATTAATGCAGGCCAATTTCCATAAGCAAATAAGCACTGTATTATCAGAGGATAAGTAGGGCTGAGACCACAGGAGATGTGACCCCACTAAAGTGCACTCTGGCTCACCCTTTATTCCTCAAGCGCAAGCAACTTCAGCAGTCTGCATTACTGAAAAGCTGACCATGCCTGCAGAAACGCATAAAAAGTTAAAACACACATATCAAAGGGTCAGCTGGGCTCACTTTTACTTCTAAAAAGCAGAAAACCGCAAACCTCAAAGCTCTACAACCTGAGTGTACTCTAACCTGGTTTGATGCCTGACTGTCACCATATGGGAGTCATGACTCTGAGCTGAACCTGTTTTTTTTTTTATGCTGTTCCAAAAAAGACATCATCCATATCCAGCAATGCATATAGACAGAGAAAGCAGCATTATATGAACGCACCCCACCCCAGTTTCCCTGTGTAAAACCTAACTTTGCCTCAGTGTGAGAAATGAGAATGATGTGATGTGGTGCGTGTATTTGTGCTTGGCTCATAAAAATAGAAAGCAGATTAGAGAAGACACTGAAAGAGGCATCTATCTTGGCAAAGCCCCTGAGACTGTGGCAAAGGTTATTAAATGCATCACTCTGCCTTCTGTAGGGAGATTTAAATATGAAGTTAGTGTTCGTCACTTTCCCAAGAGACCACTAGCTCCACCTCTGTGTATTTACACACCACTGATCTCATCTATAACAAGCACACACTAGCACAGGCATCCACGCCAACCCATTAATAATGCACACACAAGCATTCATATAATGATCCCACACAAACATACACATATGATTCCACACATTTGAACATGCAATTACTCCTCACTATTTTCACATTTAACATACACTTAAACAAGCCCAGGCAATTTCATGCACACCTGCCAGCTTTATTTCGAATACACACAAAGGGATGAGCCTGAATGGAGGCCTGATCATGTTTGTCTAGCAAGCTTCACTAAACCAGAGAGAGAGAAAGTGCTTGCCTCTCCTGGTGCTTATTGATCCCCTTCTGCCTGCATGCAGCTGGGATGAGTCCAATCCATCACTGGCTGCTTCTGCCGGCCCCTCCAGCATGGACCATCCCTAACGAAGCTAAAACCACTCTCTCCACTTCTCCCTTACTCTTCCTTTCTGTCCAATATTGCCTAAGCCCAGTCAGCGCTGCAGGGGACAATCCTGCTTTTAACAAATTCACGCATGCTAACACATGGTCACTTCAGACCAGCAGACCAACACAGGCGTCTTTACTCCTGAAGGGCCACAGAGACAACATGACAGATGGGAGGAACACAATAGAGAAGTCTTTTTTGGGTAGTGTGTGTGTGTGTGTGTGTGTGTGTGTTCTTTTTTAATGAACAGTATAAAATTAGGGGAAAATCCTGGTAACTTTAGATGCTTTTGACAAATTATTCTCTGTTCACAAGTGCGGACTGTGAGAAGTGCATTTTTCAGCAGCAGGTTCCATTCAAGATGAAGTTTGTGGAAGACTCTAAATGACTCCCCACTGGGAGCACCATGAACTGCGACACTACCCCCTCCTTCTCCACTGAGCTATATTGTCCTTCACAAGTGTTTGGATCTGTTATCAGTGTTTTGGAAAGAGTGAACAGGTTGCACAAAAAGAGCTGTGAGGACATCTGGATGTGCAAAAGTGGGCCCACACTCCACCGGCTGTCCTAAAGCTATTGACTGACAAGAACGATTCGGTTGCATGTTTACCCTCTTATTACAGCAACCTGTAAAACGAAGCTCTTTTTCACATGAGTTATGAATCTATTTTTGAACAAACTGCTGCGCAGAGTTACATTAGGCATACTAAAGCCAGTGCTTAGCTAGAACTTATTTAGGAATGACTGGCATGAATCAATAGTCCCTCAGGAAAAATAATTGACACAGATGCACTAGCAAAAAAGACCCAGACATGACACAGTAACTCTAAAATACACAAACATCATTCACATTCGTGTAATTCCCAAAAATATAAATACATTGACAGCCCTTATTCATGTAAATTAATTGGTAAATAATTGATTCTTTGGCCTAAATTTAGCATGGATAATTTGATTAGCTGCATCAAAAAGCATTTGCCTTTTTTCCTTTTTTTTCCAAACTATTTTACTATACTGTATTTCATTGTATTCTTGGTATCAGTGTTCGCTCTAAACTTTAATGAATAACTTTTCAAATGTAAACTAGCTGTTTTAAAATGTTCTGACAAACAGAGGCACAAAAAGCTAAGTCACCAATGCAAAAATGAGTTGGTTTTATGCATCTGTATTTGTTTCAAGCTTGTCTGAACCCATGATTTAGACATGATGTAAAGAATGAGCAATATCTAAAAAAAGAGTCATATAATAAATATGAAGATCAACATTATACATCAATGAGCAATATCATTAAAACTACCTGCCTAATAAGTTCTAGGTCCTCCTTGTGACGACAAAATAGCTCTGGCTCATCAAGGTATGGACTTCACACAACTGCTGAGAGTGCAAGGTGGTACTGGACAATTTAGAGGCCAAATCAACACCTTGAACTCTTCGTCAATCCATAACAACTTCTGCAGTGTGGCGGGGCATATTATCCTGCTGAAAGAGGTCACTGTTACCATGAAGGAGATAGATAGCATTAACCTTTTCAGCAATCTGTGCATTCTGGGAACCCTTCATAAGACCTGCTGTTTTGGTTATGTTCTTCCGGTCAGCACGATTTGATCCCTGTCAAAGTCGCCCAGATCCTTACCCATTTTTCCTGCTTTCAACACATCAACTTCAAGAACTGACTCATGCAACGTAATATATTTTCCCCTATGACTGGTGCTACTATAACAAGATAATCAAAGATGGCCAAAGTTAACATGCTTCTGTCAAAACTAAGTCAGATTTGCATGTAGGTAGCGGTGGGCGATATACCGGTAGACACCATTAACTGGTAGAAATTTGTCAACCGATCACCTTAATCGCGATTGAGATCACGTGGCGTTGCACGTTAGGTATCGTAATTTCCGGACTATAAGGCACACCTGAATAGAAGCAGCACCAGCTAAATTACAGATTGTTCCCTTTATAAGCCGCACCCGACTATAAGCTGCAGGTGTCTTAATGTTTAATTACCGTATATAAGGGTTCCTGCTACCACGGAGGAGATTGTCGGGACAGAGATGACTATTTGGGAA